>JAYKAV010003312.1:11803-81560 GCA_035582835.1 Phoebastria nigripes | reverse complement strand
TTAAAGCCCTCTCGATGAGCCCTGCCAGCTCATGAGCCAGAATCCTTTTCCCCCTGTGAGACAGCCGACCTCCATCTGTTGCCAGCAGGCCCGGTGCCATGTAAACCTCCCCATGATCAAAAAAGCCAARATTCYGCCKRTGGCACCAGCCCCTGAGCCACGTGTTGATCAGGCGTGTTTTCCTGTCCCTGTCAGTATTCTTCCCTGCCACTGAAGGGATTGAGGAAAACACTACCTGTGCTCCTGATCCTTCAACCAATCGCCCCAGCGCCCTGAAGTCCCTTTTGATATAAATCTCTGCTGATGATTCCCTGGAACAGGGGAAACATAGTTGCATCAACTCCCCGTATAAGCTTTTTTGCAATAATGACTCAAAGTTTATGTGATATAGATTGGGTTTCATGTGTTATAATAGGAGGGTATGTTTAAAAAAGAACAGTGCACTTTTTATATTTTAATCAATGTTTTGAAAAAGATATATAAGACAAAATTCTGTGCTTTGTATCTGCACTGAAAACATATGGTAGGTACAAATATGTCCTGAAGCTACCTTAGTACCCCAGTGATTTTGGTAACAGCCTGTAGAGATATGGTCTCTCAATACTGATTYAAAGAAGGTCTTGTTTATGCAATTTGCTTTAGGTCAGTCTGGTTCAGATATGCTACCAGGACTAATTTGGCATGGATTTATCCATGGATTTTTAATTCAAAAATGTCTCTGTTTTTATGCCATACTGAAAGCAAGAAATTACTTTGTAGTTGGCCTCAGTGTGTAAAAGTTTCCATGCCACTGGGTGACAGTTCATAGAATTGTTCCTTTGCTCCTTCTTGGTGACACACCTAGTGAGTGCAGTAATGTATCTCCTCAGTCAGTCTGCAGAGCTAAAACACATTTGATTTGAAGCAAGACTAGAAAAGTTTCATGTGGCCTGCAGAATGAAAGGAACTAAGAGCCAAAGGTATTTTGAAAATCAAAGAATTGATTTCCACTGCAGGTTAGTCTCACTGTTTCCCTATTCTTGAATGGGGAATATCTTCTGAATATTTGCTACTGGTGGCAAGATATGAGTATTAGTTATTTTAGAGGAGTCTTTGGTAAATAAATCTACTTAAACTTCTTCAGGAAGAGCCAGATATAGCATTAAGGTACTGATATTTAAAAATCAGAAACTTTAGAACGGTACCTTAGAACAAATGGCTAATTTACACTAAATTAATATTTTTAATATTAGTTAATTTATTAGTATTAATTAATAATCATAGAATCATAGAATCATTTAGGTTGGAAAAGACCTTTAAGATCATCAAGTCCAACCATAAACCTAACACTGCCACGTCCACCACTAAACCATGTCCCTAAGCGCCACGTACTCTTGTCAATTGATTTAGATGACAGCATGACGATATAGGTGATACAATTCTAGATTACGAGGCTGTTGTATTCTTCAGAAAAGGAGAGTTAACTTTTGTCAGAGTACTTTTTTAGTCTACAACTTTTATAAGTAAAATATGTGTGTAACTAGACCAAATAAGATACTGCCTGTTTCTGTGAAGGTTATCAAGTTTAAGAACAACCTGAATGTTCTTTTTGGGTGCAGTTGTAAATACCAGTGTAATCTGTGTCTTTTTTTGCACTGATAAATGCTGTCTGAGAGTCTCTAATGCAGTTCTGGAGGAAAACTTACCTCCATGTTTGCCACCAGGAGATCACACAAGGTTCTAAGGGGTATGCTTTTGAAGAGCTTCTCACTGAGGTATGGTGAGATAGCAGGTTTCAAGTAAAGACAGGTCTTTAGGCATGAACAAATACATGAATTCTCCTTGATTCAGATTGGTTTTTATTGTAATATTAATTAATTTACTTCTGAGGAAAGAAAATGCTGTCAGCTTTATTGGGAGTCGTGGGGACCTAAGGAACAAAACTTGTTATCATTCCCTACTCATTTACATTCATAGAATCACATAATTGCTGCAGTTGGAACACACCTCTGGTGGTCATCTGGTCGAGCTCACCTGCTCAAAACAGGGTCAGCTAGAGCAGGTTGTCCAGGATTGAGTCCAGTCAGGTTTTGAATATTTCCAAGGATGGAGACTTCAAGAGCTCTCTGGGCAATCTGTTGCAGTGCTTGGCCACACTCAAACTATATTTTTTTCCTTATGTCTAAATGGAATTTTTTCTATCTCAGTTTGCACCAATTGCCTCTTTTCCTGCCACTGGGCACCACTAAGAAGAGTCTGGCTCAGTCTTACTCCCTCTCATCAGGTATTTATAGACATTCCTAAGATCCTCTGCCCTGAGGAGCCTTCTCTTCTCCAGCCTGAACAGTCCCAGCTGTCTCAGCATCCTTTTTTATGGTAGATGCTCCAATTCTTTCATCATCTTTATGGCTCTTTGCTGGAATCTATTCAGTATGTTGATGTCTTTCTTGTACTGGGGAGCCCAGAACTGGTCCTAGCACTCCAGATGGTTTTCACAAGGGCTGGGTAGAAAGGAAACCTCCCCTCTTTGACCTGCTGGTGATGCTTTTCTAATGCAGCTCAGGAGGCTGTTGACCTTCTTTACCTGTTGAAGTCCCTCTGAATGACAGCACAAGCATTAGGTGTATCAACCACTCCTCCCAGTTTTGTGTCATATGCAGAGTTTCTGAGGATGCTATTGTCCAGGACCTTAATGAAGGGATTAAATACTGTTGGCCCCAGTAGAGATCCTTGAGGTATACCCCTAGTGGACTGGCCTCCAGCTGGGCTTTGTGCCACTGATCACAGCTTTTTGAACCTAGCTGTTTAGCCAGTTTTAGTCGACTTAACTATCATTTTATGTAGGCCATCAGTTTGTCTATGAGGATGTCATGGGAGACAAGGTCAAAAGCCTTAGGATAAACAACATCCACTGCTGTCTCCTCATCCATCAAGTTAGTCATTTCATTGTAGAGGGCTGTCACTTTGGTCAGACATTTCTTCTTCATAAATCCATGCTGACTACTCCCGATCACCTTCATCAACTTGGGGTTGCTAAAACTGTTTTGGGACTGCAGTTCTTCAATACCATCTAAGTATTTGGCAGGGGGTGTGTGTGGTGTATTCCAAGTGAACAAATCGAAGAAAATAGATTAAGAAATGTTTATAAAAATGCTGTTCCTCTAAAGTTTTTACTTTGGTAGATTGTTGCATGCTTTGTTTTCCCCGCAGAAAGATAGAGAGAAATGTATAACATTCTTTATCAATCAAATAAGATTACATTGAATACTAATATAAAATGTATTAATGAACTTTACCACATTAGATAATATTTCAAAATAAATAAGGCAAAAACATGACTCAAGAGATGTTGATAATATTTCCCTCCAAGCATGTTTCTAATGTAACATCAGAAGGGAAGAAGGCCATCTGTCCATGTGCTTTTCTGTAAGGATATTGAGGCTTGTTTGGAAAAAAACCAGACCCGTCCTTGTAGAGGTTGGCAAATCTGTGATATAAAATGGAGTCATTTAGCAGATTGAAGGGTTTTACGCAATTCAAGAGACTAGAATAACAGGGAAGGCAACTGCCTCAGCAGTAAAATTCAGTCTATGCCCTGTCCTCATCAAATAATAATAATGGTAATACTTAGTGCTTGATAGCTCTTTAAATGTTAATATGTACAGGAAACCCTAAGCTAAGGCAATATCAGCTGCTGCACTTACTTTTAAAGTTCTTAGTAAGTATATTCTGAAATGCCAGGGAAGGATGCAGATTGTTTTTCTTCTCTGCATTGCTTTGGTACTTTCAGTCCTCCTATATTTCCTGAAATGTGTTCTCTTCCTAAAGACATTGAAAATGACATGCGTATGTGGTACCTGTAGTTAGTATATTGAAACTTGAAGTTAATCAAGAATTAATTTGAAATGTAAAACTGATCTAGAGATCTTATGCAGTTCCTCTGAATACAGCAATCTTGTTAAATGTAAGGGGAAGTTTTCCTCATTTGAGAATTTTAGCATCAAGCTATTTATGGTAGAGGTATTCCACTTAATAGCCATAGATTCTCTCACCTGATAGCCTTTTAGAGTTTATCGCTAACTTACAAATCCTTGAAGGTGTACAAGAATGTTACASATTGCTGCTAATATATTTAAGGTTGCTTTTCATAAAGAAATCTTCTGGATTTTGACTGCTTATATTTTGTTTTCCTATATTTGAAATTMGTTCTTTCAGAAATCTTGGCTTGTATTGATATTTTAATAAATATAATTAATTTTGGTTAGTTGGGAAAGAGCATGGTGGTTTGCCTAAGGGATGTGGGAGAGAAACGAATGCAGAAGTTACTGGCTTAAGGCTCTGTGGTCTACATTATACTGAAAGCCAGATTAATTAATTGTTCTGATTTGAAAATCTATGTATATAGTAATTTAACCTTTTTGTCTCTTGCCAAAGAGGTGAGACATTAATTTCATAAATATCATTAGACTCAGGCATGTCTCAGACTGTTGAGAGAAATGACTTTCCTTCCTTAATAACTTTTGTTTTACAGATGCACTGTTTTTCTTGGATATCCTTGGTGATGTGTGTTGTTGTCATCACATACAAGAAGAGAGACTACGCTATCTAACATTTAATTTTCGTCTCCAGATTATATAGAACTTCATAGTTTTACAACAATACCATGTATTATGCCCAGAAGATGAGAGTAAACCAATTTAAAATTAATGTAATACGTTCCTTGAAGATAAAAGGAGGGGAAGCTGCAATCTGCTGTTGTGGTTTCAGCTTCAGGACCCTGTAGAGCAAATTCAATTCAGCAACGGTATCATAAATACCAAAATTGTTTTAGGAAGGTCTGGGCCTAACAGGAGATCTTACAAATAATAAGCTAGGAGCAAATGAAAAAACTACCTTTGGCTAGTTATACTTTAGAAATTTGAGCACCAAGCACAAGTCCAAGAATACCTTTTAAAAAGGAATAACCCTAGATGAAGAATGAACAAGATTTTTCAGGGACTGAAATTTTAAGAAAATGGGATTTTTCAGATTTTTTTTTTTTTATTCTCTCAGGAACAGTCTCACACCTGATTAAAAAAAAAAAAAAAAAGTCTGTGGACTACAAATTAGGATTCCATAACATTTCAGTTTATATATTTATTGCATAACCCAGAGACAACCCAAAGAGGCATTCAAATTATCGTCTATACAAGATATATGAGCATTAAGCCCCCTTGAAATGGTTTTGACATATTAGGCAATAATGACTCGTAAACTCAGTGATTTGAAAATTAAGTGACAGGACAGCCAATGTGGATTCAATATACTTGTTAGTGCAACAGAAAGTAACAGTTTGTTTACTTTAGGGGTTTTATGGTCTTTTAAGGGAAGAGAAGTGAGGCAGGAGGATCAGGAGACAATATTTAAAATAAATTTCTGAACAGATCAGACATAGAGAAAATTAATTCCATTTTTTAGCTGATAAAAGAAATTGAATTGTCACATAATCTGTTGTTTCTGATAATATTTCATGATGTAAAATATCAATTTTGAGTCCCAAATTAGACAATCTTTTGTGTTATAGATGTGAAATGTGTATTGTTTCATTTCAGTAGGTATAGAATGAAACAAGTTCTTGAAAGCGAAAACAGATATGAATCATAGGAATTGAAGCATTCAGTATTATTTTTGTGTTTTCTTTGTTGGACGRATCAACTCATCTTACACTTCTCAAAGACTCTTACACTGACAATGACATTTGGGCTTTTATACATCCAAAGTTTGTAACTTTAAAGAACAAAAAATCCCTGACAGCTGGCCTTGTGATAAAGCCTGGCTTTGTCTTGAGAAAGAATGCTTGAAAGTGATTTATTGGCCAAAGTAATTTTCTACTAAATTGTGGCAATTAGAATAAATATGAATTGTCATTATGCAATACAATTTTATCTCAACCTTTTGAAGTCCGTGTACAAGTGGGCATACAGAACAGCTGAAGCAATGGCAGCTCAGAGACACTGGTCTGAAATACGATTCATTATTATCTCATTCTCAGTAGTGAAATTATTTTAATAATTCAGAGATGTTTCTGTGAGCCCTGACACTTAGCAAATTGAAAAAAAAATTGTAAACAATTCTCAGTACTCCAGGAGGGAGGCAGAGTTCCTTATACTTGACCATTATGTTTTACATGTATCCTAGGTTAGTCAGCGGCTGGAGAAATGGAAGAAGAGCTTCCCTCAGAGAGAGCCAAAGGGGCCCTATGCATTGTGCCACCTGTGGGAATTATAAGAGTCTGAAATGCTGCCAGAATGGATGGACACTTTTATGTGTCCTTGTCAGAATGATTCTTAAAGGCAGCATAGATCTGGCCAAAAAGGCTATGGGAGAAGTTGACAGAAATTCTGGGATTTGTCTTGATTTCCTTTAAGTCCACGTATCTGTGTCTACAGCCTTATCCATCCTGTCCTTTTTCTCAAATGCAAGACACCTGTGGTTTTAAACACAAATATGTGTTCTCTCCCTATTGTTGCCTGAAAATTCTAAATGAGCTAAAATACAGTCATTTGTTAGTTTACTAAAGTGTTGGTCATTCACTGAGTTAGTATTTTGTTGCAGTTTCAACTCTTTTGCTGTTTAAAATGGGTATGAATCCAGGTTTCTGGCCCCAAATCACTGTTTCACAGATTGGTTCCTGATGCCACATCAGTATTCCCTGCTGATTTTTATTATTTATTATTATTTAAAACAAACCTGTTTTTTTAACTGCAGTAATGAACTAAAAATGATACTGCCACTTTTCTGAATTAGTGAAGGAAGAAATTTAAGGTAATTTAAGGTTTTCAGGCAACAAAAGGTATAGAACACATATTTGTGTTCTTTTCCAAAAATCAGTTAGTGATACAGAAGAGGAGACGCACAGATCCAGCACCCTCCTCAACCAGACAAGTTCATTATCAGCAGTGTCAGAGCAGTAGGTTTTGGTTCTTTGATGCTATAGTGACAAAATGGAAAAGATCGCGTAGAAAAATACTGCTGGTTTCTCTGTTCTTTTTTACTTTTTTTTGAAAAAGTTCAGAAGATTCAGATTTTACCATCTATCTTGCAATTTCAGCTTCATATCAGAAATATTTCGTCAATTGAGGTGGCAGTGAAGTGTGGATAATACAGATAGATCATTGCTGCATACAGATACTGAAAGGCCATTTTTGTAGTAAGCAGAGACCATCAGAAATACCTTGTATAGCGATCCCTGTGTACACATAAGACCACTTTACCTGAATCGGCATAAAGAAACCTATGTAATTTCTAGCACCAGTCTTTCTACAATTGTTATTAGCTATTTACACCTATCAGAACTGCTGTGTAATACTTGAGCACAAAATAACCTCTGGTTAGTGAAACATCTTTATGAGATTTTTGTAAGTTGGCTACTGGTTGACTGATATGTGTGCCTTTATCCCTAACATCAGCAAAGCAAAGCCAGCGCTTTTTCTTCCACTTTCAGAGACGATAAAATATATTGTGATGTAATCTACGTCAAGGAACTGAATGAAAGACTTAAGAAAACATTTTAAGTTATTAGCAGTCTATCACTTGGTGACTGGACTTCTCATTCAAGCAATCTAAAATTGAAAATTAAATTAAACTTTAGTAATCCATTGTAATTAACACTATGAAACTGATTACTTATATTTTCATAGAATCATAGAATCATTAAGGTTGGAAAAGACCTCTAAGATCATTGAGTCCAACCGTCAACCCAACACCATGCCCACTAAACCATGYCCCTAAGCGCCTCATCTACACGTCTTTTAAATACTTCCAGGGATGGGGACTCCACCACTTCCCTGGGCAGCCTGTTCCAATGCTTAACCACTCTTTCAGTAAAGAAATTTTTCCTAAGGTCCAATCTAAACCTCCCCTGGCGCAACTTGAGGCCATTTCCTCTCGTCCTATCGCTAGTTGCTTGGCAGAAGAGACTGACCCAGGTCTTCCTTTCAGGTAGTTGTAGAGCACGATAAGGTCTCCCCTCAGCCTCCTCTTCTCCAGACTAAACAGTCCCAGTTCCCTCAGCCGCTCCTCATCAGACTTGCTCTCCAGACCCTTCACCAGCTTCGTTGCCCTTCTCTGGACACGCTCCAGCACCTCAATGTCCTTCCTGTAGTGAGGGGCCCAAAACTGAACACAATATTCGAGGTGTGGCCTCACCAGTGCCGAGTACAGGGGCACGATCACTTCCCTACTCCTGCTGGCCACACTATTTCTGATACAGGCCAGGATGCCATTGGCCTTCCTGAAGGGGAACCTCAAAATTCATCACATTGTGCAGAACTTGATTTTACTTTTAAATTCTGTGAACTTTCCATCATATTTGTCATTCTACTACAATACTTGAAGAAAATTTACCTCTAATTCAATCAGTCCTGCTGAGTTATGGCTTTAGAAGAGCCGCCAGATATCACAAATCACTGGTAATATGGTAGAATTGAATGACTCCATATAATAAAAGAATACTGGTAGACATATTATACAATACATTGGGGAAAAGAAGATATGAGACAATAAAAGACAGAGATATTTCAACCTTAAAAGGAGACTGTGGCATTTATGGCATCTTCTTACAAAATTAAAGCAAAGGCTGATACAGTTGATGCAAGACAGTTGTGCAGAAGAAGGTAAACTGTCTACATGGGTTGGATTTCAATCCTCCTGTGGAAATCTGTTTTAAAATCATCTCAGATTAAGCCTCTTGCATTAATATCTAATAAAATCTGTGTTAGGTCCTGGCTACACTGGGAGTGAATTCTTTTGAGTGTAGCACCTCGGTTAGTGAAAATACATGAAACGTGTAAGGCATGGGGAAGCAAAAACCTTCAATCTTATGTGTATTAAAAAAAAAAAAAAAAAAGTTACAACCTGGGAAATATATTTGTGTTGTGGAWAGCATTTGAGATTGGGTACTCTGTTCTGTCTCTCTTGCAGCAAACTTAATCTGGAGCATGAATTTGGTTTTTGCTTCTTTACCCTTACTTTAGGATAACATTTCCTAACTGTTGATACCGAGCTGGCAGTAGAGAACATAGATTTAAATGCTGAATGAACTAGAGAAAATCACCTTAGACAATGTGCCATTTTTGGCTAAGGAGAAGGGAACTTCCATGACCGTGAAGGACTTCACCTTGACAATGAAGTCCCTTGGCAAGATCTCTATCCACCTCCTGGGAATTGGTAGCTTAGTCGCCTGAAATAATGATTAAGGTGGTAAAAATGGACAGAGTATTTGACATATTTAGCCTTTTTTAGAACCCCTGTGCAAAAGGTGTCAAGTTGTATAAATCATACGCTTCCTTTAGAGTCAAATTGGAAAGAAATTCCATGGGAGTCTGGAACAAGTTCAGGAACCTGCCCTTAAAATGTGCAGTGCAACCTTGCAGCTCAGCTTGTCAGGAGAAAAAGCTGATTGAGAAATGTATTGGGGGACTCAGAGTGCTTCCCAGGTCTTGGGTTTTGGTCTTCTCTGTTCTTGACTTCACACTGGCATGAAAGCCAGATGAACTGCATCTGTCCTTCCTTGCTCACCTTTCAGCAGTAGGAAATCCACATGTCTGGGCCAGGGAAGAAGTGGCTGCCTTTAATGATTCCTTGAAAAGGAAGCCAGGGCTATGAGACCTGCCATGTGGACCACCTGCCTTATTGTGTACACATGACATAAAAAGGGTTCGTACTCCCAAAGGGATGCTGAGAGGTGGCAAGATTAAAAGCTGTAACTCTGTCCCTGACTGTTTGTTCAGGAATTAACTGGGGCATTTATAAAGGAGCATCATATCAAAGCAACTGGAGAGAAAATTATATGGGAGAGCGTTTAATTTCTTTTTATTTTGACTGCTGGGAATTTTCTATTTGGGCACCCTTTTGTTGGCAGGATGTTGTTTTGAAAATATAGCCTGCCTGGTTTTGAAATGAGAGATATAGATAAAGATAATGAAATTGAATGTCTCCTTCCTGATTTCATGTCAGATTAAACCAGTATGGAACTCTGTCTCATGTGACACAGCGGGAATATCGTAGGTTTTGAAAATCTCCATTTCCCTCTATATAAACTTTGACTAGTGTTCTTGTACTTCCACTGCTAGAATTCATTTTGTATAATTTATGAGACATGAAGATATGGATGATAATGTAGGTTATGGTTACGTTTTTACTTGCCTTTTGCATTCTATTTTAAAAAATTTTGCCTGAGCTTTTCTCACAATAAGCTACACAAATGCTGACTCAGAACTGTTCCCAGCTAGAATTTTTCCTTTTCCCTGAGGATGTTTGACACTTCAGAAGTGCTGACCTAGAAAGAGCACACTGTTAAAATACAGTTTTATGATAGACTCTCAAAAGAGAAACTGATAGATGACTGGCATTCAAAGCCTTTGGCTGAGGTAGGACTATTTGCTGATGGCTTTACAGGAAACAAATTAGACGAAATTCAAACTCAGGAAATTGGGAAATGCAACTGTGTTTCATCATGGCTTTTGTAATTGTATTGGTTGGGAAAAAAAAAAAAAATCCACTAGCTAATATTAGCCAGATGAAGCCAAACTAATTTTGGTGTGATTTTCCCACATCTGATGCATAGTTCTATGGTTTTTGGTTTTTTTTTTATTATAGATAGATGAAAGCCTTGCATTTCATAATTGTTAGCACAGTTACTGAAGTTATTGAATAAGAGATATGAAGAGAACATAATTTTTTCAAGGCATCAAGATCATATTGGAGTATATTGTGTAGATTTATTGCCAGGCTATTAGAGGGTTCAAAATAATTTTCAAGATATATGCATGATTATATATGTTTTCATTCAAAGGTGTCCTGGTGCAAGCTGATAGATCCATTATATCATCTATATATAGAAGGATATCTTCCACCATTCACTGAAATGTTATCACCCTGGTTAAAAGATTAATAAATTCAAAATATAGTACAAATATAGCATTTTCAGAGGATGAAAATTGAACAATTCAGATTTTCTTATGTAAAGGTTATACGTTAGCAGAAATACAGCTAAAATTAGCTGAAATTTATTTTTACATTGGTATTTAAACAGAGAACATTTTCTTGTATTCTTGAAATAATGCACCTAACCTTCCTCCCCCACCCCCATGGCATTGACGCAACAGCAAGGATGATTAAAAGAAAAAATTTAAATGCTGTATATGTGTCAGTTAGCTAGGATTCTCTTTAAAAGAGTTAAACTTTGCCAGTGATGGCAAACCAGTTGTTCCAAAGAGATGTTTCATAAAAAACTTACCAGGCCATTTTTTACAAGAAAGAATATTTAACTGTAGAGTGAGAATCAGTTACAAAACTTGACTTTAAATGGCTTTCCACTTTATTGTGTGGTAATCTCATGTACTCAGGGTGCTAACCATCTGCATAATCCCCCATGGCAAAATGGATAAAGTAAAAACAAAAGAAATGTGCTCTTCAGGGGAGGAATTATCACACAGCCGGTTACCAATTAAGAGGTAGTCACGAACATATTARAGTCTAACAGGACTGAGTTTGACTGACAGGACAGTTTGCCTTATAAAGACTGTGCTGCAGTTTAGCCCGAAAGTCTTTGCAGTTCACTAGTTAAAATTTATTTTTGCACAAAATTGTATTTTATAGGGTCTATAAGGACTTAACTATAAATGTCACCCTGATACAAAACCACAGAATTATCACTGGTTTAAATTAATGTTTTATGTTGTTATCTGAAGGGAAACTGGAACCCTTTAAATCAATTCTTGTTGATGTCTGCTACTTTGAATGCTTACTATCTGAAGTTGGTTTAAATCCTTAATGAATATGACAAATGAATGCACGGTCACATTCTGAACAAAGAAAGGTTCTGATCTAGTTTCTCCCACTTTGCCATAAATCATTTGGACAGAAACAACATAAGTATTGGAAGATGTAAGTGTGGTTTCACGTTAGGTCCTTTGGCAGAGAAATATTTCTCTGTTCTCAAACATAGTTTAAGAAATCTCTGCTCTTTGCTACTCCAAGTTGGTCAACCCTATCCTCTACTGCAGGACTTCCTTCTTACTTGTATCAGTTCAATAGTTTTAGTCAAGCTGCATTTTAGAAAACAATGAAATTGTCTAGGTAAACAATTTAAACTCTATTTTGTTTGTTATTGTCTGTTTTTTTCCTTTGGTAAGTCAGGTCATTTGCGTGATGGAATGAACGCTAGAGGTAGAACCAATGTAAGCTTTTTCTTTGCTGAGAAAGAAAAGATAATTCAAAACTGCATTCTGAGAGAAGATAAAACACTATTCCTTTCATTGTTGTTAGTTGGGCTTGGAGAAGCTGAAAATGCAGTCTTAGACCATTGAAACCAGCGCTAGGAAATGTTCAATGTATAGGTTTTATTTTAGTTCGGAGACCATGTCTTTCTGGTTTTCTTTCCTTTATTATTTTTATTTTTGCAGCTGAATAAATAAAAAACCTCTAAAACATTTTCAGTACAATTTTTTAATGTTTTTAATTGTCTTTAAGCTTCTGAGGACTACTTCCATCTTTATTATTATCTCTATAGCACGTTCCTTTGAGTCTATTTTGTCTTTAAAATTCTTGAGACTTGTCATTCCTATCAGTAATCTTTGTTAAAGAGAGTCACAAAGCCACTTCCCTATATCAAATAGTCTATGAAAGTCTGTTACTGAGAGGAAAGGTTTTGTCTGAGGAGTCTTGGTGTAATTAGCTCTGAGAATATAGATCAGCTGATAGATTTTGTTTGTTTGTTTGTTTAGTGTTAAAAGCAGCTTAACCAAATTAAAATTGAATATATTCAATGTCAATTGAATATTGACAAACTAGTAAATTCTTTTCATTGCCTTTTAGAATCAAATAGGAAGATACATTGATTTAATTGCAATACTAAGAGTAGGAATCTTATTAATTTTAATATTTATTAAAAAGTGAATTAGTAGACTGAACAATGTCTTTGCTTAGTTCAATATCAGCTAACTTCTCATGACAAATTTTCTTGATTTTATTTCAGTTATAGGATTGAGTTTAAGGATAAAATATTTAGTCACATTGGTTTTTAATAAGCATAAAGCTCCAGAATCCTGGTAGGGCTGACAAGATTCAAGGAAGAAAGAAGTTATTAGACAGGCTTCTTAGGGTCCTGAAGAACTTGGTGAAAAAGTTCATTGTTAAATATTTTAATTTATTATAATGTTGCATATACAGCTTTTAGAGTACATTTGGACAACTTTGGCATAATTTTCATATATTCAAACACTTTGACTGTTCTAAACCAAAGACTTTATTTTTTAGAGGAAGCATTCTGTGACAAGCATGAACCAAGTCTAAATTTTGTTAATCACCTTTGTTCAAAAGTCAGAGCTCAAAACACAAACCAGAACTTTTTTCACTGCTCTTGAGGATAAATGTGGGGAAAAAAAAATTAGAGTCTTAAGTTTCACTGAAAATAACTAAGGTGCACTAGAAATATGTTACAGAGATTTTAATAAGGTTATAGAAGAATATTAATAAGATTATAATGGAAACTTAAGTGTATTTTTTTTTTCTGACAATTATTGTAATATTCTGATACAGAATTACCTGGAACTGTTTGATCATCCTTTTACATTTAGTAGAGCTTGACTAGTTGCCAGAAACACAACATAAAATATTAAAACCACTATCGTGCCAGTAACGAAGAAAAAAATGCAGAAAGAATTCTTAATTTTTTGGTATGCCTGCATGTGCATTGTTTTCCTTATGCAGAAGTATGAGAAGTACTCAAACAGTAATGCAACCCTGAATGAGATCTTTTTGGAAGTTTAACACTGTTGCTAAGGAAATACAACCATTTTTAATTTCCCATATCGCTCTATGATATTGAATTTAAAAGAAATTCAGCCTTTAGAACTTTACTGATTAATTCTGCAGGTTGCACAAGTGATCCAGGTCTGTGGCATTTCTCATGCTGTTTTAATCTAAATGTCATCTGTGGAAAACTGCAAAGTCACGGAACTGTATTTGTTGTCGTCTTTGTCAGTGGAGGCAAATTTTCTTCAATATTTTAGTATCTGCAGTGGAAAAGTGTTTGGTATGGAAAAGTTAGCCAGTTACTGAAACAGAAATAAATTCTGAATAGCTAGAGTAGAAAAAAAAGGCAAATTGTTAATTATATCCTTTGGAAAAGATCTGTGTTATTAAAAGGTGGYAATTATCTACAACTGCAAAGTTGACACTAGTGCTGTTCCCACTGGAAAATAATATGCTTCCCTGAAGGGGCACGTGCTGTCTCTTTCCCTGAACCATAATCCTCTCTACAGAATTTTATTTCCTCAATTTTGACCTTCAGAACAGGGCTGGTGACTTTTTTTAGTCTGTGATTGGCAAGTCTCAAAGCAAATTTTCTAACAGAAAGGCAATTTATTGAACCACCAAGTCATGTCCTACAATAAAGGTGGGGATGAATATCTCCTTTCCACAGATGACAAGTTTTAGAGGAGACGTGAAACAAATTCTGAGCTCAGATATTCGCCAAGTTTGTGTCATACTAATGGCAAAGCTTCTTATTAAATGTTTTGCAAGGTTAAAGAATGTACAACAGCAAAACCTGCGGTAATACTTTTCAAGGTGACTTTCTAGCTGTTGGTATGTCAGAATTAGAGGTGAATGCATGATGTGTAGGGGATGTTTGCTTTTTTAATCTTGAAATACTCTTCTACCTGTTGTGTTCAACATAATGTAATTTTTGTATTGATTCTTCATAACTTACGGTGATAAAATATATAAACAATAATAATTCAGATGAAGATCTTGTAGTGGTTCTGCCTGGAGAACTGGAATGCAAAGACTATTCTGTCTTACTTATAAGCTGTTCACATACCTATTAAAAAATTGAGACTGTACCAAACAAATAGGTATGAGGCATCTTAATTCCTTTTTATGTGAGCAATCTTTGTTAATAGACGATTTTATTGTTGTCTCTCAATATGAGATAACCACGCTCTCCTCCCTCAGGTGGGAAGAAAAGTTGCCAGCAGATGTTGTTTCCCCTGGGAAATTCAGAGCAGCCCTAATCATAGGATCAGGAATGGTGTGTAGTAGAGAAAGGAGGAGGAAGAAGAGGTTTTACAGGTGCAATATCACCTAGGGAAACCTAATGAGCAAGAAGAGAAAAGGATAACAAATAAAGAGACTGATCCTTTCTTATGAGAAGATAGGAGACTTCCTGGRCCCAAATACTTTTGGTCCTGAAAAGAAGACTGGGACTGACTGCAGGGAGTACGGAAAGGTGTAAGTCATGGTTCCATAATTAAAACAGAAGAGTTAAAAATTAACTTCTCCTGCTCTCTTAAAGCCAGAGTATGTGGAAAGTTATCTGACTCTTCTAGCTAGACAGCCAAAAGTGAATTTTCTCAATAACACCACAGATGTTACTTTCATGAAAGAAATGCTGCAAAGACATTTTTGGACTGAATTCCTGTGCTTAGCAGCTGATAAAATACATGCTGAGACCTTTGCCATAAATGTCGAAGTCCTCAGCCCTGGGCTATCAAGATCAAGATGTTGTCTGAAAATTTAGAGAAGTATACTTTTCATAATAGGCATTACTAAAGATAATCAGTGGATTATCTGTAATTCCTGGAACTGCCATTCTTATTCTTATTCTTTCTGATGCCTTGATCAAAGCCTCATTATACCTCATGCTAAACATCCATGGAATTGATAGTGCTTGCATCAAGCAAGTGCAATAATGTAGCCTGAAAGCATCTAACAATTGATATAATAAGCAACAGATGCATGCAGGGGAAGGCTCGGTAAAGTAACAATAATAATATCCCTTGTTTTTGGTAGGGTGTTTCAGAGTTCATTTGAGATACATGTGCCTCTGGTTGTTTAATACACGAACAGTAGAGAGAACTAGCAATGCAGAAAGCATTGCCAAGGTAGTTAGGATCCAGCAGTGAGTGATTCTTCTTGAAGGAAGGCTTATCAGGAAATATCAGCATTGTAAAAACTAAGATAGCTACGTGAAGAAACAAAAAATACAGATAACCATTTCTGACTTTTGCTATTGAAGCTGCTGCTAATACTAGTGGCATCATTTAATCATATAGGTTGCCACAATCTTAACTTTCTATAAAAGAATAAGTTTAATATTCACCTAAAATAAACCTTCTTACTAAACATGTTTAAAATTGACTAGTCTTGCCTTACTTTTGTGTCTTATATTTTTCTTTAACGTATCAATTTTAATATGCACTAAATAGACTTTTAAATATTTTTTATTAATAGCAAGTATTTCTTTGCTGCTTTGTCTGAGCTATACTATTAATTCCAGATTTCTGCTACAATTTATGTATTTCTGAAATTCTGTTTTGTACCTTAACCTTCCTTTACAATTTTTTTATCCTTCTTCAGCTTTAGAATTTGAAAAGTTCTGTCACAGAAATCATAGTGAGATAAAAACTGGTGATGGAAATATTATTTCCGTATAGTCCTTTGCTGGATGTCTGCAAGGTGCCACAAAAGTGGAACCCAGAACCTGTTGATATGCTGGAGAGTTCACATTTTTCAGAACTTTTATGTCAGATTTTCCATAGGATTAGGTAAATATAATGGAATAAGTTTATTTTGGCTAATTTTTCATTTTATCATTTTTTCATTTATCAACATGTAAAACTGATGTATATTTCCTGTTATGCATCAAGTGAACAGGGGTTGACACAATTTTCTCTGTCATAGACATCTCAGGAACTAGGAATATGGTAAAAGATTTACGTATATTCAGGTTATCAGATCACTGACTACAGCATGATGTTGTTTGTTTTTTTCTCTCAGCTAGTGAGTCTAAAATAAATGCAATTCAAATTCTATAGAGAAATGCTCCCTCAATAGGGAATGGTGGGAAAATACTTTTAAATGTGTGAATATACTTTGGTTTGTATAAATTTTTCTGTAATGTCTTCAACCTCCTCCTGGAGTTAATTGCTGATATATTTCAAGTTTTAGCACTTTAAGTTAAAAAGGCATGAGAAACACACTCTTGTAATGGTATATCATGGTTAACACCTGCACACAAACAGGAACTGAAAGACTGCTTTCCAAGATTTAAAATAGCATAATGGACTGTTAGATTACTGTTGGGCTTAACTTTAATGGCAAAAATCCATTCAATAACTGATATACCCAGACCGATAGAAATGATGGTTTGAAAGGAGTGAAGTACAGTGATTCCACCCTTGATGTTTTGGCTTCAGATTTTAAGACTTGCATTGGTTTTCTACATCTGTCCTAATTAAAGATTTTTGGGGGCTTTGCAGCTCAGCAATACACAATTTTACTTGCTGTGTCACAAGCTTAATGACTAAGGAGTGAGCTTTGGGCGTTTAACAAGCTTCCTCCAAGTACATTGGTAGTCATTTTATTTTTTGTTGGGATGTTGGGATGTTTATATCTAAAGTCCATTTGAAATTTTGTTTGATGTTTAAATCAATTCCAGAAAAGTCACATCTTTTGTCTGCTATTTAAATATCTGCTTCTGCTTTATCACTAAGTTTTTCTATGCATGACTGAATTCTGCCATAATAAAAATTTCATGATGCATTATACGAGGAAGTAAAACAAGGAGGTTATTTCTATCTGGAGGTTATAGCCATGATCACTGTGCAGCTTTACCAGTGCATGTGGCTCTCCAGAGTGCTGTGTATGATTCTTGTTGGGTACACCTATATTACTTTGGTAGGTATAACCAAGTTTGGGTTCAGATTTGCTGTGTCATGAAGCTGGATGATATCTGTGATTGCCTTTAGCATATAAGAAGGCTGACATGGAAACAGAGCAGAGGTTGGGAACGGAGATAACATCCTTTGATGAACAAGAATTATCTAGMAAGTATGTTTCTTGAATCTTGTCAGTACCCTCAAGTATATTTATTTCAGTATCAACTAGGGTGTATTTTTTTTCAAACTATTTCTTTGTGCTTTGTTTACCTGTCTTCCACAGCTTTTCATTTCTTTGGTGAGTCAATTAAGTGAGGTATTTATCCCTCCTTAATTTGGAAAAATAGAGTTTGTATCTCACTGAAAATGTGTCTCTAAATCAATATTTGGGGTATTTTTACCAAATCAGTTTTGATATAAAGTTAAATCTGCTACCCATTTTACCAGTGTGTTTGTTGTGGTTTTAACCCTAGCCAGCAMCTAAACACCACACAGCCGCTTGCTCACCCCCCTGCTCCGGTAGGGTTGGAGAGAGAATCGGGAGGGCACAAGTAGGAAAACTCGCAGGTTGAGATAAAAACAGTTTAATAATTGAAATAAAACAAAGTAGAACAGTAATAATAATAACAGTGATAACAACAACAATAATAGAATATACAAAGCAGGCGATGCACAATGCAATTGCTCACCACCCGCCAACTGACGTGTAGCCCAATACGTGAGAGCCTGTCCCATGACGCCAGAGCCCCCCCCCCACTTAGTTCTTATACTGAGCATGATGTCACATGGTATGGAATACCCCATTGGCCAGCTGGGTCAACCACCCCGGCTATGCTCCCCCCGCCAGCTTCCCATGCACCTGGCAGGGCATGGGAGGCCGAAAAGTGCCCGGTGCAAGCACCACCCAGCAGCACCCAGAACATCAATGGGCCATCAACGCTCCTATTATACCAAATCCAAAACACAGCACACCCTCCCCAGCTACTGGGAAGAAAGTTAACTCTGTCCCAGCCAGAACCAGGACAGTGTTATATAAAAAAGTTGATTAATTATTTTTTTTCTGCTTGCATTTGATGATAATTATATGTAAATCAGTCTTGCCATGGACAAATGAAATGTGTTGACCTAATAGTTTACTTGAATACTTTTCCAAACCTCCTTAATATGCAAAACTGGTGTGAAAAAAATACTGATTTTCAATAACATTTGGTCAAACTTTTAAGATATCTAGAATGTTTCCTTAAAGTAAAAGTCCAAAGATGTTTATTGTGATTTTGCAATCAGCTTCCTGATTCTGAGTGTAATTATTAGGGATTAAATTGTAACTCTCAGGTTAAAAAGGACAATTGGGCAGGAAGAAAGAACACTAAAATCTAACGTGAAACTTTATTTTGGGAATGCAGGAATATAGAAAATAGGTGAAGTATCTAATTTAATTGGATCAATACTTATATTAACTCTCCTCATCTTGGAATTGTCCAGGAATAATTTGGACAATAAATTATTCTCTTCTCCCTGTTTGAATTACCCCTATGTTGGGGACCCTACTGTCCTGACACCTTGGGAATATTCTTGAGAATATTCTTGGAAATATTGAATACTGGTAAATATTGATAAATAAGAACATTGGAAATGTTCTTGGAAATAATATCTTGGGAATATTCTGGTGGAGAATATTTATCTTTAGTTTGTATTTTGACAGTCCCATGCTCTTCCAAGCTACCGACAGTTTTAACAGACTTCAACCTTTTTAAGTACTCAAGAGCTCAGTAATTGCTGGCATTTGTAGGTCTGTTTTTTCCAAATCTTTCCTTATTCAAGTTCCTTCATGTTAGTTTAGTGCTAATAATAATGTTAATGATAGCAAGTTTGGCTCTGAGACTTCTAGCCTTATTGATGTGTGTTCTCTTAGTCCCTGGAGCTTTTTCTTCCACCTCAATTATTACATTTCCGTTTGCAAGGAAGGTTGCTAAGAAACATGCTGATGTTCTGGTTCTGGACAATGGGTAAACAACTAAGGAATGCTCTCTCCAGCCTCTCACAGCTTCTTTGCTCTGCTTTCTACCCTTCTTGACTGACACTGTGTCCCTCGTATTCTCCTTCCAAACTTTCTGCACTTAATTCCTTCAAGGCAGTCTTCACACTTGTTATCCCTCATTTGCCTGAGCTGCAGTTGTCCATGTAGTTATTGTAAAACTGCTCAGTTGCTCTTTGACTCCCTTGGGCTGCTGGACTGAGGGAGAGGACTGAGTATTTTCTATTTCTTTCAGTTCCCATTTTGTTGCTCTGGTGTGGTCAAATAACTCATGCACTGTTGGTGCTTCTGTCTGGGTCATTGACCAGACACAGTTGACTAACTTGTGCACTGTCACCCACAGTATGAGCCTCTAAAGCAGTAGAGAAACTGTGGTGCTATGCAGCAGTGGGSAAACATGTTTCCTGTCTTTGTTACAAAGTCTTGCAATGCACAGCCACTACATGGTTGGATATGGGGAATGACATGGTGAGTTTCTCAGCAAACTGGTCTAACACTGATTTTTACTTAGTGGGTTTTTTGGGTTTTTTTTTGGTTTTGGGGTTTTTTTTGGGGTGTGTTTTTTGTTTTGTTTTGGTTTGGTTTGGTTTTTTTATGCAAAAGTACCTTGGAGATACAATGGTCATTCTGAGTCACTAGTTAGGAAATGTTAGTCACTTTATCAGTGTAGGTTTGTTAAAAGAGCCCTGTAAGGAAATGTCCTGCCATAAGTATATTAGCTGCCCATGCTGGGGATGGGCTCAAATAAGAGTAGTGTATAACCTTACATCCTCTCGCAGACTGCCAACAGATAGAGTTGGCAAATCTAGAATCCTGTCTACTTGCTGCATGACTTTTTACATCTGTATGACACTCTATGGAGGTCCAGAAACCTGAAGTGGTGTGCTTGCCCAAGCACAGGAATCAAATTATAAGAGAGCTAGTGCTTGCACTAGTATACATATTGCTACTATTCCTGAGTGTCAAAGCAGGTGGTGTTATTATAATTAACTGTGTTCTGAGCATAAGTCTGGGATTATATTTGATTATACAGTGTGCCATCTTACCTAGAGTAAACTAATGTTGTATTAAACTAACTGGAGTTAAATTGCTCTATATAAACTGTTTCTAATTTAAAGGGTGCGTTTTGGAAGTACTCTTCAAAACTGAGCTAATTAGCTGGGATTGCCTATTTGAATGATGTACAAAAGGCATGAAATTTGTCCAAAATATGTTAAAAATAATTGAACCATCTGTAAAAAATGAGAGTTTTGCTATGATTGCTCATGCAGAATATTTTTTAGTAAAATGACTTTATAAAGCAATCTATCAGTCTTTTATATACTTACAGTAATCTGCTCATCTAATTCTAAAAATAAAAGTTAGTATTTATTAGTACTGCACTGTAATCCTTATTCAAAAAAAAAAAAAAACAACCAACCTTTATTTTCCCCAAAATTTCCATTGTATTTATAACTGGATTCAGATTCAAGAAAGCTTTTTGAAAATATCCCCTAAATTCATTTGTTTATTTTTCCTTTTATGAATCCTGGCTGCAAACCTGTTTCAGATAAGAAGTGACTATAGTAACATCATTTTCATCTGGTTTACCTTTAATACACTACTGAAAATCTTGAAGTTGTAACGTTTTGGGGCTTATAACAGGAGTCATCTCATACAGTATCATGAGCATCAGCTAGTTCTTGAGTTCCCCATATCTGTCAGGGAGCAGTGAGGGCTGACTGCTCCCTAAGGGGTGGGGGGAGCCAAATAGGACAACCCTGCCGGGAAGGGTTCAAATGGGGCTGGACTGCAAAGGGTCCTCCCAGGGGTGGGGAAGGCCCCAGGGAGGTTAGGCAGGGCCAGTAAGGGCTGGTGGTGCCCTCATGGCCCCGAGAGCATCCCTCTACAATATTTTAGATATTAGCATATTGTTATAATTAAAAGCTCTATGTAACTGTAAGACTATTCTTACTATGTTGCTTTTTGTTATCTACAGTATAATTTTTGAAACGGCATCACAAATCATTTACTACCTCTTTTCTGAAGACCACATTTACATAGCAGTGCAGAAATAGAAAGTTCAAGTGTTGTTAATGAGAAGTTGTATATATAGCCTACTATGCTTCATATACAATTATACCTGGTTTTTTTAAGAAATTATTAGTGAATTAGTAACATCAAAGACATTTCTGTGTCAATGTGTCATGCATCAGATATAAAGGATTATACTTCAGTACAGAATTTAAATCAGGGGCAATTATATTTGATGTGAAAAGTTCTTACTCTGGTACATGTGATTCATTAAGGCTTGAGGAAAACCACAGAAAGTTGCATTCCCCAAATAAAATCTTTTGCCTCAGATGTTTTTGTTTAAAAGGTTTAGCTTAAAAACAAATAGACCTCTTCAAGACATGAGATTCAGTATTTTATTTTGCACAGCTGAAAAATGTTCCCTATTAGGATAACTGAGTTCAGAAATCATTTCCAGAAAAAATAAAACTGACATAATCTCACTGTCAGAAATTCTTTGTTCTTTTTGTTTTTTCATGTGTTTGCAAAGCAAGCTTTTCATTGTCCTGTAAATGGGCAGTATAGTTGAAGGAAAGCAACATTCCATTAAGGAACTAGCTGCCATTGGTGTGCATGAAGAATACTTACAAAAGCATCACAATAACAGTATAACTTGTTCCACTTAAAGATTTTTCACTGGCTTTGCAGTATATGTGAAACAATTCCTGTAAATGTTTAACAAATACAAGTCATCTTGGAGCAAATTTATATAGCACATTAACTGCTATGCTTAATTCATCACACATTCTTGCAGTACAAGTTAGAATTATAAGGAGTGGGAAAGAAGCCGTGGTTGTATGTATGCTATGCAAAATGAGGAAGCAGGGGGCAAGATCTGAATTTCCATGACAGAAAGGGGGAGGAAAAAGGTCAGCTCTCCAGTTCCAATTTTTTTGCATGTGCTTTTTATGGAGGAAGATTTCATAATATAGATTTCAGATTGTAGTATTGGATTTTAGGGACTACTTTGCTCCAAGATCAAATAATACTGGTAACCTGAAGGTGGTCTAAGTTTCCTGTACCTGAGGAAACTCCCTGTTCAAGTGTCCCGTACCACAAGTTCAGGCAGCAAGAACAGCTTCTGAAATCAGGGGACTGGGGCTGCAAGTATGGCATGGCCTTTTCCAGGGGTAGAAAGTTTGGGATGGGCAAGAGAGACCTGCTTTTTTATTTCTTTTTCTCATGCATTCAAATTAACTCAGTGTCAAGAAATAATATTAGGTGATGAAGAACTTCTTCAAGGATGTTCCTTGGAGTTGCTCATGATAACTTTTACACTGCATGTACATGATTATATTCTAAACGTGGAGCATGTCTGTTCCTGATATTCATAACACTGAGCTACAGAAATACATGGAACTCATTTTATACCACTACATTACTTTATTACATGTGAGGGAATATGTTCTTTATGTTCACCTCTAAATGGAAGATCTGATATACAGCTGTATAATGTCAGCAACAGAAGTAATAGATCTTTGCCCCTTTTTTCATGTGTGTTTTTTTGTCAGGTATAACCTAAAGATTTTTTCATTAAGTAAATATACAAAATTTATTTACTAATATAGCAATCTGTTTTTTTATACTTTATCAGCTGTCGGGTGACATCAGCCTAGAAGATTATATCAAGAAAGTAACTATGCATTGTTCCTAGGCTGTCTGACTTCAGACCAAATCTTCTTTACTTCCAAATACTTCCACAGTATATGGAGAGCTTAGTCATCCAATTTTTTTTTCCTATTCTTTGTGTTTATATATCCATCATTTTTAATTTCCAATTTCCAGGAAAACAGTGTGATGACATATTTCTAACTCCCTTCTGACATCTGAATGTAAAGTATTTTGTGGATTATCAGGTCTATTAAATTGCAAGCTGAAGTTCACATCAAAAGAGTAGCAGAACTGGTGACCCAGAGATAAAATTATCCAACATTTTTCTGCTGTAGATATACGTTAATTCATATTCATAGGACTGACACTCATCTCACTTTATACTCATGTTACAGATCTATAATGGCACTGATTTCAGATAAGTCTTCTCCAAGTTGCTAACTCCTCTGAGTAGACTACCTTTGAATACCTTGAACCTCTGTCTTTAGGCACTCCCTCTGGAAAACGGAGGTGCAGGTAAACAGTGTAGACAAAATACTGGACTGCTTAAATTGATAGGAGTTTTGCCACTGGCTTTTCTTTGGTCCAGAATTTAAGATTGCAACTATATATTTGACATCCAGGAACTAAGGAATATAGATTTAATTTCATAACTTCTTCATCCCTCTTTTTATCTTTTAAATAAGACAAGGAAAGGAGAAGAAAGAAGGTTTGGCTCACCTAATCTTTCATTATCCTGTACTTGAGAATTTGATACCCAAGGTCTTCCTTTACAATTAGAGCCTGAGCACAAGAAACCTGAGAGGCAAATTTTAGCCCGAGAATCTTGTTAAGTATTTTCCTAAGGTGAAAGGAAAGAAACCTTCAGATCAGACTATGAACAGTGTTTGGAAATGTAAGTTACCAAACCCTTAGCTGAGCAGGCAAAAATAGGCATGGCAGTACCCTCCCTTGCTAAGGGTGAGATTATTCTAACTGGGAAGACTCTTCACCAAATACTGACTAAGCAAAAGTGAAAAGGGCTCCTTAAAAATATACTTTGGCCATGCAGCTGTCTATCAGGACAACCTCCTTTCCCAGAGCAGCAGTTGCCTGGACTAATGATCTTCAAAGGACCATAAGGAAAGTGGAAATCAAATCAAGTGTTGAGAAAAAGGTCCTTAGCAGCTGCTTTTGTTCCCAGAAGCTCCCTTGATTGCATCACATGTTTAGCTCAAACCAGTCACACTGAACACATTGTCTCAGTGATAATTATAGATTTTTATCTAGAAAGATGGACAAGCCAAACAGTGACTTTCGTCTGCCAGATTCTGTGATGCAGAGCTAATTGGCAGGATGTTAGAGAGGTCATAGCATGGTCCAGTGAGAGATGAAGCACACCTGAACTCTTAGAAATTAGCTGAGAATAATTTCAGACTTACCAGGGAACTGAGTATCATTTGAAGTTAATAATCACAGTGAAAACAACTGGGAAGAGTGTTTCTTGCAGGGGAAAGCCCTGGATTCAAAGGAAAGGATTGTAAGGTATAGAAAATGTAAGTGCAAACCTAATGCATCATTCAGGTAAAAATAAATCTTTATATATGGCTCCTTAACTCCTTTCATTCTTTTCTTAAAAAACTTTCAAGAGTAGGAAGAACCAATATATTGACACCCCCCCCCCCCCACACACACACACACACAAGAAGTCTATCTAACCTAATATGCCCAATCCAGGAATGACCAATAATGGATGCCCAGGGAAGAATCTAAGAATAAAACAAGTATATAATAATTCTCAGAAATATTTTCCTAGCCCTTAGTCATTCCTACCCAAGGCACCTCCCCAGCTGTTTCTGTGAGGTGTCTTACTGGTGTTGGATAAACTTACCTAAGTATAGGTAAGTGCTAGCAAACTGCCAGAAGCGTTAATGTACTCATGGTCTCACTGCAAGCTTCAGGGGAAGAACAGTGTGGTAGCAGGTGATTCCAGGGAGGAGAGTGCCTCTCTGCAGCAGCAGCCGCCATTCGTATTTTCCCTCCCCTCATGCACCACCTCCAATGAAAGCATGATCAGTAAGCTCTTTTTTTTTTAGTCTGGGTTTCTCTTGGCTCTTTGCTGAAGCTCTTCCCCTTTCTTTCGCATCTGTCCTTCCCCTGGAAGAGTGGATCTGGCTCCTCATTCTTCAAGGAGCAAAATTCAATTCTGTTTTTATTTCTGAGACTCCTTAAGCTGGCTTTGGACACAGGATATGCCTACACATATATATGTAAACATTCTTCAAAAGCTTAAACCTAGTAGGATGCTGATAGCAATGTAGTCATGCTGCAAACTGACTCAAAAAATGTTAAGACAGTACTTAACATCACACAGTGTTTGTCTTTGTGCTACATCAGCTTGATCACTAATAGTACCTGTCAGGTACTATTGGTGGTCGGTCAGGGTTGTCTGTTATATGACCTCACCTTCCCGTGCTCTCTTTCTTTGCTTTTTGGGAATAATGATACCTTTTACTTTCAAAGAAATGCCTGGCTGTGTTTGTAAGGTTTTAGAAAGTACAATCCAAATACTATGGGTTGTACAGATTAATAGAATAATGTAGTATAGTGTTGGTTAGGGAGTTAGAAAAGTATATGTTAGCAAAATATGGAAAAGGCTAACGAAACAGGTTTGTGTTAAGGCTTTTTGAATGTGTAACTTTGTATTATCCTCAGGAAACAAAGCCCAATTTATATAAATTAAGTTCAACTCTGATTTCTAAAGCAGGGATTCTATGCACAAAGGTTTTAAGCTTAAAATAGTATTCTTGTTATACTTTTATATAAAAATTTGACCTGTAAAATACTTTATGAAATTATTAAAAAGGCTATTATATTTGACACAACTCCCCTCTCTGCATGCATGTTTATATTTAGTTCTAGCTTAATTCTACCTCAATTTTTTGTTCTCTCATTTATTGTCTTATACATGTTTCCCAGGATAGCCCACTGGTCTTACAGTCTGACAGAAATGTAACAGTGAATGCAAGAAATCACATGGGACAGTTAACTGGACAACTGACAGTAGGTGAGTGTTCTTTATTGACTGTTATGTATATCAGTTTAGCTTTATGAGTAGGTTTCATTAGTTAACATCAAAGGTAAAATATTGCTGAATAGTCAGAAAAAAATCTTATCACCATACTCAAACAAAAAACAGTGCATACAATGGATCATAAAAGCATGATTCAGCATTAGCTGAAGGCAGAGAAAGTAGAAAAGCCTCAAAATAGTTAAAACATAGCTTAATGAAAAATGATTATTTTTGAGACAGCTGTAACAAAAAACTAAAAAAAAAACTTCAGCAAAACTTGTTTCAACAACAATTTCAGTGGGAAAATAACCATCATTTTCTTACAAGTTTTGTCAGTCTTCCATTACTTCAGTGGGAATTGGTTWGTCCCCATTACTCTTGTGATGTATTTGTATCAGCATATATTGAAAACAATTGGAGTAACAGAATGTAAAAAACCAGAACAAAACAAAAATCCAAATGCTTTCCTAGTCACTACAAAATTTAAATGGAAAGTGACCATACTGCCAGTCATTCATTAAAATAGTGTCTGATATTTTGCAAAGTATAAAATATAGCGAATCAAAGTTCCAAATGAAATGGAAATAAAAATCCTCTACTTATCTATTCCACCTTTCATGTATTTTTCCCTGCTTTTATTAAGTTTACCATGTTATACTGCATTTTTAGCACAAATCATACTTATTGTGTTAGTAAATATGAAGTTATATTTTTTATATTTTCAGTACTAGAACAGTACTGAAGATATTCTTTGCTTTTTAAGAATATTGGCCAAAAAATCAGTATAAAGTAATGGTCTAGATCTGTTAGAAAACAGTATATATTGACTGGGAATGGGATGAAAAATATACAAACATGTATGTGTAAGATACTAATGTATATATAAATTTGAGGAGACACCCCTTAGACTCCAAGTCTTTTCTTTTTTTTTTACTTTACTTCTGGATTGAGCTGTGTTTTATCCACTCTTTTTCCTCATATGCCAACGATATGCTCACAAATAGTTTTAAGTTAAACTCTAGTTGTAATCTACACTGAGCTTTCATACTGGCTGGAGACAGTGGCTTCAAGTTGTAAAAAATTTTTGGCAAGTGCATACAGAGTGACACACCATCTGCACTGATTTCCCTGAATGACCACATCAAATGAGTGTGCGAAGGTAACCAGACTTGCTAGCAGATACAGATGAGGAAAATTAAGCTAACACCTGTTCTAGCCATATTGTACTTGCCCAGTGTGTTTATGGAACGCAGTTCTGTTTCATCTAGTAGCTGTATTATCAAAACCTTCCACTTCAGCTAGTAATTGCTAAAAGGTGAGTTGCCCATGGAAAACATTCACATTGGCTGAAATAGATATGATATTCTGATTGCTGACGCCATTCCTGCTAAGTGAATCCAGCACTGAAAATGTATGTGAGTGTATCGAGACTGACCTACTTAAAGGCATCACAGTAGAGGTTAATACTCTAAAAACATGAAGGTCTGAAGAAAACATGTGTTCTTATGTTACCACCATTAGAGTGAACACCTGTAAGCTTCTTGGTGTGCAGCTGGTGCAGAGTGTCTAGAGAGTGGAAGTTTGCTAAATTGCAATATTCTATTTACATTCTTTCTTATTCTTTATCTTCCTCTTCTTTTTCATAATGACTATATGGCCTTTATTCTTTCCTATATTCATATAAAAATAGGCTTCTTTATTTTTTAGAAATTTTTCATACAGTATTGAATACATATTAAAATATTCCTTATTTTCTTATTTATTATTTAATATTTCTTACTTAGCATAGGTACTCATAACTGCCAGTACAATCAGTAAAAACCTGAACGTTCTACTCTTGGAAATCAAAGAAATTAACAGGTACCTAAAAGTCAAAATGTATTATTCCTGCCCTCCCTTCCAAAAATTTGTGTTGTGTAAGGTATAGCAGATGAAGACAAATTCTTCATTTTTGTATAGGTAAAAGCATGGAAACATCTGCTGAGAGAAGGGAGGGGGACTTTCCTATACCAGGAAAGTTCTGCTTTGTTTTCCTTTGAAAGCTCTGTTCTGCTGACATCAGAAAATATTTTTTTCTGTTAGCTGTAGATATGCTCTGGAAAGTCCCTGCCTTCTTCAAAAATACTCTTTGTACCTTCACCGGTGCTGCATGCTGAAGCAGCTGTATGTGTGGCTGCCCAGTGAAAGGGATGAAAATAAACAGTGGAGGAAGCATTGAGCAGAAATATTTTTAAACTACAGAAAAAGTAAATTATTATGCCTTGGGGAAAAAGTTATCTAGTTAACAACTTTGAAATGTTCTTATCTATTAACTTCTTTAAAAAGTTGAATAATAATAATAATAATAATACACATTTGTGTGCATGACAGGAGCATTCTGAAAAGAATGAATGATCCCTGTGCATTCAGGTGGATGATAATGCGCTTCCTATACGTGTGCTATCATGGAAATTTTATCTGTATTTCACAGGACATAAGTGATGTCACAAGGCAATAAATAGACTGGTCTCTTGTCTTTGAGGTTCAAATTGCTGTCATTGGTCATGTCAAATTTTAGGACAACTAAACATTTTTTCTGTGCTATTTGGAATTGTGCCATGCAAGACTAAGACAGACTTAAGAGCATCTAATTAGAACTGTTAATGGAAGAATGATTAGTGTAAAGAAGTGGGGGTGGGGCTGGGAGGAAGAAGACTATATGGTCACCCAGGGAGAGGTAAAAACTCCAGTGAAACTCTTGATAACAGGTACTCAGTTCTGTGAGTCACTATGGAAGACAAAATATTTCTGTAAAGTGCATCATTAAGACATCTTAGAGCACATCCTAATCTAGAAGGAGTGAAGGAAAAGTATATTAAAAAAAAAAGATATCTAAGAATATTGATGATTCCGTGGTTACATGTTTAAATAGTGTAAAGCCAAGTCATGGCTCCAGGTCTTACAATATCAAGACAGCATCCGATATCAGAGTACAATGTATTTATACTGACACTGAAAATTGGAAGGAGAGAAAGTCACAGGTGTAGCAATGCTTTCTGTTGGGACCTATACCGACTGAGCTAGAAATGTTGTTTCATACTTTGGTCTATTTGTGACATATGGTCAGGAAACTGCAAAGCTTGTATCTGGATCTCCAAAAGGACTCCACAGCCTCAGTTTTTGGACATGCTATTTAAGACCAACAGAGCAGATGTAGCACAGACATAAAGACTATCTACAGAATAAAGATGTAAAGATGATCATTCATTGATTTTTGTTTCTAAGCTAGATAAGGAAAAGTAATCACATCTCTCCCCTCCCACCCTTACTTAGCAATACGCTTTGCATTATGCATTCTACTGAATTACGTTAACACAGCCTTTTCTCTCTGTTTAGTCAATGTTTGCACAATTTAAAGCTATATGTAAAAAGATCTACTAATTTTCTGCCAATCTTAGAAATGCACAACAGTTGCTCACTTCAAGCCAGAAGTCTGTTGTCTCCATGCTGTCTGCATAGATCATATATACCTTTGCCTGCTTTTGTGGAGGACATTAGGCTGACAAGTGCTAAAGGGATCAAAATTAAATATGGCTGAAAGCAGATATTTGAAGCCCATGTGTGTACTTACCATAACATCATCTTCAGATTTGATTATTACTTTGCCAACTTTCTCATTTTTTCATGAGGTGGTTTGTGGTTGTTTTTTTTTTTTTTTCCTTGCTGCAATAATTGCTTCTGACATGTATTTCTGCTATTGCTTGACCCTTTTCCATTCATAAAGATCCCTGGGGATATCTGAAACCTTTATGGAATATGAAATACAGATAAATGTGCACTTCATTTTTGCTAAGCTTTGGGCTCTTTAAGACAGAATCATAACTCTCATAGAGGTCCAAAGCTGTACAAGTCACAGCTTTAGAGAGCTCCTGAACGTGTAGCTCTACTCATTGAGATCTCTACAGCCATGTGAATTGAGAAAAATTATTTGAATACCAATGAAAGTTATACCACACTTTCACAATTACTTTTTGAAAATAGCAGGCAGATGTATAATTTTCAATTACAGCACTGGTAAAGGCTGATAACAGTACTAAAAGATATAGCTATTCAAATAACTTGTCAAACTTGATGACACTTTCCATCTATTTACCACAAAATTTTGTTGTGTATTCAAGATTTTTTTTTCCTTAAAAATGTGCTTGCTTACTTGCTGTGTTCCACCAAGAGTACATGGGTTATTGTGCAGAAATTATTGAACATTAGAAACTACAGGTATGTAACCTTGTGGGAGTGGAAATAGTCCCCTTCATCATTCTTAACTACATCACATATGCCAATCGCCTGTGCCTATATCTACTGATACCTTACCAGGTAACGCATCCTGCTACCTCTTCAGTTCCAAGGTGATCAAGGTAGCTCATTACCTGAATGTTGCTTGTGATGTTCCCGTTGTGAATACCTCAATCCATTTTATTGTAGTTTGGTCTAGACATCAAAGAAGATCTGAAGCAAGAGACAACATTTCAAGGGTTCTTGCTTTTAGAATTGCTTGTGGTAGAACTTGTAATAATATGTGTGCACATGTGGCTGATAAGTCTTTGATATCTAGTGTCAGACATTTACTTATTTAAGATTATTGTGAACTGGAACTAAGTGTCTATTAAGGCAATGGAAGTAAAAACACACTTAAGTAACAATGGACAAAAAATGCTTCTATATTTTTTAATCTTGCTTGCATACATAGTAGCCTTGAATGTAAGGTCTTTTCTCCTGAGTGAGTGCTGCAGGAAGAGGGTAGTTTCAGAGCGGTCATGGACATATACCCTTTCCTCACAGGAGGAAAAGGGAACCTCTCTCTCTTATGATTGTTCTTGTATTGTCAATAGTAGGGTGCTGGGGAGAGAAGGGATGATGTTGTTTTACAATCCCTCATTAGTTGCTTCTACCCTTCAACTGGGCAGAACTTAATTGTTAGGAACATGTAAAATAAAGCCTTTCTCCTTTCCCTTACAGGGAGGTTTGCCTACCTGTAGTCCCAAACTACAGTGAAATTTCAAAAATCTAAAATATATTAAACATTCTGCTAGTCTAATTTTTATACTAAAGCAATTGCTCTTGTAACCACTGTGGTGCAGTGGGATTATGAATATTGTTAAGAAGACATGTTGCAAAAACAAAGTCAGATAAATGAGTTATCCATTTCTCAGCATTGTCCAAATTTGTATTCCTTAACTAAAATACAGACTGAAAAAAATCCAATTTTGGTCCTTAAAATCACTTTAATGTGTGGAAATCAGAAATGCWGGCAATTCACTTCTACCATATCTAGATGAGTTAGTAGTCCAGCTTTTGCAGTGATGTACAAACAGGAGTATTTCATATTGAACTTCAGACTGAATATGTAATAGCTTGAAAACTACTTTTGGGGCATTTTATCATTAATCAGGCTATTCTCACTGTTGCAACTTATAGTTAATTCGCTCCCTCTTCCTTTTCTAATCCAAAAAACATGAACACAGAATCTGTAATTTCTGTGCTAAATTTCTTGCAGCACTTACATTTTTTCAGATGTTTTTGCACCTTAAATGGAATTTTCTTTTGAAAATTACTCTGTTGTCTAATGTTTTCTCATGTTTTAAGTCAGTTACTTGTCGATTCAGAGAATATTTAGATAACTTACATAGCAAAATATTATACATTCTGAGTATAYAAATTTTACAGTATAATGTTTCTTACCAAAGTTTTATAGCCAGCTAAACACTCTTTCCAAGTATAGGAATAAAAACAATTTATCAGGAGGTAAAAATACAGCTCATCTGCTAGTCTGTGGTACAAATCCATTGTCAGATCTTTTAAACGGAGGTAAATGTGAGATAACTTGCCCTTTCTAAGTACAGGTTAGCTACCTTGTACTTAACTGCTGAGTTAAAGGACCTCTTTCAGCTTCAAGAATCATTGCAGAAGCAGGAGCAGTGCCTGAGAGGCCATATGGCTTTACGTCTCCTCCTGGCAAAGCGTGTGAGCTGAGCCAAGAGGCAGTCAGAAGGCGAGCCATGTTGCTCATAACAGTTGAAATGTCCAGCTGGAATCTGAGTCTCATCCCTTCTCGTAATTTACAGTGCAATGTGAGGTTGCCTCTGTTTCTGTCTGTCTAGTCCCTGGAAAAGTCTTTTTACAAACCATCTGTGCTGTAACAGGTTTTGTAATAGGAGCTCACATAAAATATATTCAGATATACTCTTAATGACTTTGGCTAAGCTATCATGAGAATCTACTCCCATTAATTAATTTTCTTGAAGTGCAGTATTAGGAAAATGTGAAGTTCTGAAAACTGGTCAAAACTTCAAATTCTTTGCCAGCACTTTGATGGGTCTGCCAAAGTAACCTTTTAAAAATTAACATGTTATTTATTTGAAATTCATCCATATTTCTCCTGCAATTCTCTGTTTAAGTCATCTTCCAATAATAGAAAGCCTCTTGACTTGCTTGTTTTGATTCAGCATCAAGAGGCAGTAATCATTAACGGACTAGTAAAAAAAAGTTGCAGACAACTCTTTTCTAGTTTTTACTTCTATTTCACTTGTAAATTAGTTGCATCATTCTCTGTGTTAATCTGCATATGTACATTTGACATTCAACAGTGGTGAACTTAGGCTCTTGTGACTAGCCCTTGCATTGACTGGATTTAAAAATAATACTTTTTTATACATCCATTACATAATTAACTCATAAAACTATTAAATATACTTGGTATCATCAACCATTTGTGATCCACTTTGTGCTTGAGTAATAAGATCTCTTTGAAAGAGAGAGATACTTTACACAGTATTCAGATTGCTTTTAATCATTTAGGTACATTTTCAATTTTTAAGCAATATCTTCCATATCTTTATGATACTTTTATCATATGTTATGTGCAGACATAACACTACATTGCTGTTTAATATTTGAAATACTCTATGGTGTGAAATATATCTTACATCTCCCTTATGAATTGCCACATGAAAACTGTGCTATAAAAATAAAGAGTAGTAAGCTATTTCTCTTCACTTATTAGGACCAAGTGGTAATTCTTTCTGGTAGGTATGGCCATTATTTAACCTGAAACCTTCTTCCTGAAATACAAGAGCATATTGTGTCAGTTGATATGTCAAGAATTAAAAATTCCCCCATGAATAAACACAAATGCAAGCAGCAGTGGGACAATAGTTAAATTCTGTGCAATTTCTGTGTGGTTATTTCAGGGGCGAGAGTGCTTGTGCATTGTTGGCTCTAAACAGCGTAACAAAGAAGGTCTATGCTGTGGATATGATTCCTTGCTTTAAGTTTTATCATCCTCACTAGCGTGTTATACATAGTCTTCTTTGAATCCTAAAAATAATCACTTTTTGTTAAATTATTTAAACAATACATGAGTACTTCCAGAGCTGGGGTCTTGAGACCTCTTCCTCTTATTTCTGTATTCAGTATATTTTTTTTCTTCTTTCTGCCTTCTTCAGACTCTAAAAGTTTTCAACATTTGAGTCTTGATCCATCTTTTCTTCTTTTCTTTTTCTTTCCCTCAGTCTGAGCTCAGGAAGACTATTTCTACCTTGGATACAAGGTACAGCTCATGTTAGTTCATATCTGAAGTTGTATTGATTTAATGTGGAGAGCACCTTTTGCCATCTGTAACTGACAGACAAAAAGAAAAACATACTTTGTACTTTTATAACTAGTCTGATACTTCTATCTATAATGTTTGTAGCATAGACAAAATATATGCAGGTTATTTTCTCTCTCTTTTTCTAAGTTTATTTATCACCTATGTTTGGAAGGAATTTTGAGGTCCAGTACCTGTTTTTCGATGTGTTTTTCTTTCCGTAATCTAGAGCTGGTTTGGAAAGGACAAGCACATGGAGAAAAAGATGCCTTTTCAAAGTCAGAATATGCATTCTTAAGTTTGGGCTTTAGAAATCCTGCAAGGCGTATGCAGCTACTGGGCAGTGTGCTTTCTTTTTTCTTCTGCAACTGCTCCAATTTTCTTGTATATATTCACTATAAATCTTAATTTTCGTTGAACTGCTGTTATGAAATTGGACATTTTTTCTTTTACACGTGGAAAAGGTATGAAGCTGTGTCAGAGGAAGTTCAGATTGGACTTGAGGAAAAGGTTCTTCACTGAGAGAGTGGTCGGTCACTGGAACATGGTTCCCCAGGGAAGCGGACACAGCATAAAGCCTGTAAAGAGTCCAAGGAGCATCTGGACGATGCTTTCAGTCATATGGTTTAGTTTTAGGTAATCCTGCGAGGAGCAGGGAGTTGCACTCAATGATCCTTATGGGTCCCTTCCAACTTGAGATATTCTCTGATTCTCTGATTCTTTCAACGGGGTACAGAATAAATCCATGGAGGGGAGGAAGAGGGACAAGTAGCAGGTCTTCCTCAGGCAGCCTGCTGGAAGCCAGGCTTCAAGTGAAGCCTGAGGTCCCAGCTGCTGACAGTTGGTGCTGGCAGTAATAGCCAGGCACAGAGAGGACTGGCCACATGCTGGCTTCCCACAGGATAACCTTCGGAAAAGCAGCCACAGGCCTCTTTTCTCAAGAGAGGGCAACAGTTAATGTTCTATACCCACTGTCACTTTAGAGATGATGGGAAAAGGGTGAAAGGGAACACTAAATCAGTGTTTTCCAGGCAGTGATTGTGGAGAGGGAGCAAGAGTGCAATGGTGACCCTGTGCAGAGGGGTGTCCGATAGGCTAGGTACGAGCCTCAGCTCGGTGCCTTAGTATTTCATCTCAATGCTAACTTTGACTCCAGAGCATTTGTAGTGAGACTGGACATACGCTGAAGTAGGTTTCAATTATCAAYGGCTATTTTGCCAGTGGTACAGCAGTCCTCCGCTTACTTTTCTGCTTTATAGGTTTTTTATTTTACCTCATTGTATTTTAAATGCAGGTCTGGATGTTTCCACTGTTTCTAGAAAATTGGCACTGAAAACTAGGAAAAAGGATATTCTGTTTCAATTCTCAAATATTTTATCCTCAGTATTAAAATACATTAATTTTTTTTCCCTGTGCCATACCAGAGGGCATGGAACTACGAGCAGTGGTTGGATTTAGTTGTAGAAGTAGAGCTTGAGTGGGAAGAGGTCATTAGTGGTTTGCATGGTGGTACAGAAGTGTTAGTGTTTAAACATTAATCCATTGCCATCTGTCCTGTTGCTGTTACCCACACACTGCTGGCCAATACAGACAGCATAACTACTGCCCAAATGTTCAGAGCAGGGAAGGAGAAGTGATTTCCTTTTGTAGGAGAGAGATCCCAAAAGTCAAAGAAATAGACATTATTCAGAGGTATTTAAGTAGGTTTTGAGGGATACAGCATACATCTTCAAAAGATGGTTCTAATTCTTAGTCTTTAGCTTTATCAACTACTAATACTTCATTTAACTGCAAAAACAGGTGCTGTGCATGCATTGTGACATTCACAAGGCTGCTGCTGGGTGCTAAGCATTATTAAATTACCTACAGCATCTGGACCTCTAGCAAGTCCCTGACAGGACATTAAGATTTTATTTTTACCCCTTTTTTTTTTCCTTGATGTTCAGACAGCTCATTAATGTTGGTAAGAATATATTATTCTAACAGGAATGGCTTAGGTGAAGGACAAAATAAGGGCAAATAAATAAGAAGCCGTTTTTTAACTTAATTAAATACAAAAGCATAATTAAAAAAGAGAAAAAGAGAAAGAGAAGAGCAGTGAGATCTTTCTGAGGTTCTCCTTTACTTCAGAGCTACAGAGAACACTTGGAAGAAGAAACTCAATGGCATGCTGCTGCTGTTAAAGATCTTGAAGTGACAGTAAAGAGATTTATCAAAAATATGGGTGAGAAGTAATTTGATTGTAGACTTAGAGTCTTTATTCAGCTAAGTTATCTTTAAAAAGTCTGAGTTGTATCAGTTATCTTATTGAGCCAACCATGGGAAATTAGCCTGTTTCTATATGTGAAAGAGATTTTTGCAAGTGGATAGTCAGGCTTGGAAACATTTGTTTGTTTGTCCATGAAAATTAATTCTCCGTACAAGTTCATGAACCTCTTAGATCACAAGTTCTAGTTCATATCTATTAGATGAATAGTATTAAAAAATAAATAAAAACCCTTCTATTTTCTAGAATTTCCTTTCACATGTCTTTAGACTATCAGAAATTGCATCTCACTGTTGTTAGAATAATTGTGTGTTTTTAAAAACATTAATGTTGAAGTTTACTTTCTATTTATTGCACTGTTTTGTCTGAGTCCTATAAAAATATGCAGTTCCAAAACTGACTTCAATGTATAACACTGAAACTTTAATAACACACTGGAAAATACCAGCTAATATCCATAACTAGAACATAGCTGCTTTGTTGTGCATATTTATCAAGATAATTATGTTTATTTGCCTTTTAATTATTTTGCCTCTATTCAGAACAGTACGGAGTTTCAAATTCCATATTATGCCAATACTAGAGATGTTTAATTGTGCCATTTGTAGATGGGCAGAGCTGTTTCGATGTAATTTGCCTGAAGCATGTACAGGACATTTAAAGGTATATTTAATATGGATTTTTAAAATTTCTATAATACATAAATACATCTCTGAAAATACCTTCTTTTTCCTTAGGTTATTCTTAGAGTGATAAATGTTGCAGTTGCAGCTGAGTTATGAACAGATGGCACTGAATTAATGATTAGCTGAATAATTTAAAATTTTGACTAGATTTCTTCCTGTGAAGAAAAGCATTACATAAATCTGAAATTAATTAGTCACTGGGAATAGTTATCACTCACTGAATCACTAACATCAGTTATAGATCAAAATAATACAAAGTGAGCATTTTTCCAAATCAAAATTAAAGACTACATTGCCTTTAAAATAAGTTACTCCAACATTAGAGTCCCAAAACTTCATCAGTTTCCTTTTGTGATGTTTTGGACAGATGTTTTGTTTCGAGAAGCAGTTTTGTTGCTCTTCTCTCACATGTATTACCAAGGCACCTGGACTCTTTACCACCTTAAAGTTGTCACACGCTAAAAGCTTCCTACCCATTTTGCCTCTGGAATGGAGAAAGTGGTTTTCTATTACAGAAGAAGATGATGGGATGGTTCTGACACTCGCCTGTCTTTTAAGAAGGAAAGGGAAATTTGCTAATCTTCTGTCTCTAGTTTGGTCTTTTCTGGGTCTTTGCTTGTTTTGGTTTTTGTTGGTTTTTTGCTTGGTTGGTTGGTTGGTTTTAACTTCTTTTCTCTGTGGAATTTATATATGAAGCCAGATGCTAATTTACCACATCCATTTTTCTCTGTGGTGGAGTGATTCTAGTTGGCTTGCCATATTGTCAAAACAAAAGCTTTCAGCAAGTCCAGACAAAAATTCCACCTATGCTGCAGGTCTTGCCTCTGAATTTATACATCCATCTGCATCTAGGTTAGTTTTCTTTCCAGATACAAAATCATACATTCCTTTGAGGACACTTCAGATTTCCCCATGATACTACACTTAATTCTGTTACCATAAGATCCTACTCCCGAGGGTATTAATATAGCCTATAGTGGTGTTTTTGAAAGGTAGACAATCTGGGAGTGATTAAAATCACGGATAAAGAAGCAGACTTTAAGTGTCAGCAGGGTAGGAATCTGAGGTAGATGTCTTCATCTGTGAATTGAATTGCATCTTCTGTGTTACAAGTCAACAATTAACTCTATTGAGAACCTTAACAGAAGAGACACTTCCAGAAGCTAAGAGCCCAAATCTGCTTTTATCCTGCTTCTGCAGCTTTCCTGGCCCTTGTCCTACTGTCAAGGACAAGGAGACAAGTAATTTCCTAAATGGATAATACAAAAATCCTGAGAGCTGGGCTAAGCCATCATCATCTTGTGCTATCATCATAGTGGATGCTAGTTGTTTGGAAATCTGCAAATGCAGTTCACTGATCTACCAAGTAGCAGAAGGGTTTAAAATTATCATTTTCTGGTTATCAGGCTATAATTTTTTACTCTTGTTTTCCTACCCAGTAGTACCCAGTTGTAGCTTTTTTATAGATGAATCCTGTGTATCTTTTAATATTTCATATATTCTTTCATTAAATCTTTCTCAGATAAAGCGTGATTATATGAAATGCTAACACCTTTTGCATAGATAACCAGCATATTTGTACTCTCTATCTAAAACAGATAATCTGAGAAATAGTCACTTTGGAAAAAATAGATTTTTCTAGTCCTCTGTCTATCTAGCTGTTGGTGTTGAATTCATTTTATAAAAATGTAAAACTTTTTTTTTTAATATTCCTTTTCCAAGAAAGCTTCTAAGTACTCTGGTAGCTCATGTCCTTTGTTTCAGTTGTCTTCTCTCAAAATGTGATGAATTCAATTACATATCTCAAAAAGTTTAATTTACATTCAGAAACCTTTTAACGGTCTAATTCAGTACATTGTGAATAATATTATACAATATTTTCTAGTCACAATAGGTTATATTTGAAGTCCATGGAAAACTGCCAAAAGCATCTGGAAAAACAACTTGTATCTTTTTAATAAAATCGGGGGGGGGAGAAAGGGGGGAAGGAAGGAGGGGAAAAAAAAAAAAGAAAGATTGAAAATTAACCTCTGAATAATAAGTGTATATAGAGAATACAAGTAAAAATATTTGTTAGCTTTTAATTTATATTAATAAACCACCAAAAATGTTCAAAATACCTACAGAGTGGAAACAAATTGCAAATGACTGTGTCTAATGCCTACAGAGAATATTACCAGTAAGAAAGACAAAACTGAAATGCTTTTCTTTTTAAATCTTCACAAAGCAAGATACATAACAGTTAGTAAAAAAGGTCACAGGGTAAAATCAGGAAGAGAAAAGGTAAGGAACCGCTAGGTGACATGAATGTATTTCACTTCATTCAATTTCACTTCCAGTCCAGTTTACCTCAGAATGATAAAGTAGACAGCAGAAAGGTACTTGCACTATTAGCAATTATTTTAGAGAGTACGTGGATGAGAGAAAATCTCAAAGGATGCAAACAGGTCAAACATCAGATCTGTTTTTAAGAAAAGAAAAAAGCAAGGTTGTAGAGATTTACAGATAAGTGATTTTTCAGTAGAATTTCTGGGAAATTTTTAGAACATTCAATAGAAAAGTCAGACTAAAAGTCTGACCTAAAGGAAATATATAATGATAAATAGAAACAGTTTTAGAGAGGAATGAATGACCTTATGATCTGCAAGATGTTATACTTCCCAAGGAGAAATGTAACATTCCTTTTTGTCTTTGAGTTTCACCTTTGAAATGAAGAAATTTCATACTCCCCTTACTGTCTTGTGCATGCTCTTGCTATTTGGTTTGAATGTGCTGTTCATTAAGCACAGTATGTAGTCAGGTATCTCATACCATGTATTGTTCTGTCTTTTTTTAACTCTCATTTCTTTTCAGTGGAATATGCTGTAAATAATATACTTCTGTTACTTAGTAGGCAACTTTGGATTTTCATAAAACACGTAGTGGCCAAACAACTTAACAGTAACCTTATAGCCTAACTCAGCTAACAAAGACAACTGAAACTTTCCCACTGATTTGTATGGAAATGTAATGCACAGACTGCTTCAGTAAGCCTCAGCTTCCGAAAGGTGTATGATCATCTTTGTAAATTATTTCAGTTTTAAAAACCAATCACATCACCGAAAGCTAAAAATTCCAAGGTTGAGGATACTGCTGAAAACTTGGAAAATTCTCTTAGGATTTAGTACTATTCAGGTTACATTCATCATGAGGAAGAAAAATTGATAAACTTTCTATTCCTATTCACACTTTGGCGTACTCTAAAATACATTAGAGTTATAATTAATTAATTTGCATGAGCTTGACATTTGAGCTTGTCAGTGAAAGCTGAGTTGATAGAGGCAGCTATAAGAAGAATTTAACGTCGTGTGGCTATTTACTGATGTCACAAAGAAAGATTCCTGGACAATAGAGGAAAACATCCATAGGAAAGATAATGCAATAAGGCTGGTAATAATAATGAAAAAAAAAAAAACAAACCTATTCTCTTTATTATTTACTTTATATTTAAATATATTTCATTTAATAATTTTATTTTAAATTTAGCCATTTCTATGTATAGTTATTTATTTTAAATATATTTATATTGTATATTATTTACRTATCTTTATAATATATTTATAGTATTATGAGAAAAATCAGTCAGATAGGAAACTCATTATACTCACCACAAGCTTCAATTCAACTATCTAGCTCATGTTTTGAATAAACTAAACCTAATGAGATTATAAATAGAGCAAAACATACAGTCTGAAGTCTTACATGCACAATTGGGTGCCTGGCATATCTTCCTTTGGCTTGCTTAGCCTTCTTATCTAAGGACCCATATAAGTGATTAAGATACTATAGCTAAAGTTACAACCTGTCAGCTGGGCCACAGGAGCAGACAATGCACACGCTTTTAGCCATTACAGAAGCAAAATAAATGTGTTAACTTAAAGCTCAAGCAACCTTCAGGAAGCACATTTTACTTTCATTCATCCATGTGTATGCTCATAGCTGATGAAACCTATGGACAGCTCTATCAGATCAGACCAGAGGTCTGTTTAGCCATGTAATTTCTGAAATTCTCCAGTAAAAAATACCACGTGATAGGGATAGTAGGAGGAAAAGCACAGGTTTGGTCTTGTGCAGTTGTGGCCTCATACAGATAGCATGGAGAGTGCTGTCTGCTGCAACTTTTACACAACTTCCACATATATTTTCATACCTGGGGTTCCACCATCAAGATGCACCAGGAAGGCAGACCGAGGGAAGGATGTATTCTATCCATTGCAAAGGTGACAGGCAATATTTTAGGTGTGTCTTTTCATGAAGTTCGTAGAAGTAAAATCTGCCCGGGAGGGCAGAATTTTCCTGTGAGTTTCCATTTGACCAAGTCCTAAACCTGTAATATCACTAATCTTTTATGAATACCAGTGGGTCTGTAGATCATGAAGAAGGAAAAGCCATGCTACCACCATACCTGTTGTCTGATTCAGATGGTTTTACTTAATTTTCTTTGTTCATATATATTACTCTTATATAAATCTGTGGCTTATGCCTATGTTAATAATTTATGTTAACAGCTGGTATTATTCGCTGTAGTCTGATGCTAAAAAAGGTAACAAATACGTGCACTGCTTCTTCTGGCCTAGTGCTTGCTCCAGTTTCCCTTGTCTGAGTAGGTAATCATTCAGACCAGGAAACCTCGACGGTCAGCCTTTCCTAAAAGTAGTAGTTTTCTGACATCTCCATAGCATGGTCATCAACTACTGACAGACCCAGCTAGGGTTTTTTTTAACTGCTACTTTCACCCTTTTTTGGTATAACGAAGATGGTCCCTTCCCTTCCTCAGCAAACAGAACACAGAATATGTTCTGATTGCTGTGAATATTTGCTGGTGTGGATGTCTTGCTCTCAGCTGAAAGCTCTATTCAAATTACTCAATGCTTCTATTGAGCTGGTATGAGTCCTTCATTTGCATTATTGTATTTGCATTCACTGAAAAATTTCTGAGACCTCTGGTGGCCAAAATAATATAATATCTAACATTCCTGTGAATATTAACAAAATTTTATCTAGGTGTGTATTTCACAAATATTGATTTTAGACCCAGCTGAGGGTTGAATATTTATTAAAAATGCTTTATCTCTTTTATCTCCAATCTCAGAAGCATCAACACATTCTCATAAAAGTAACTTTCTTTGTCATCCAAAAATACCCTGCATTTAATAAATGTTTAAATAACCCATTTTTCATTGAAGAATCAGAAGATAGTACATTGAATTTCATTATGTTTTGCATTTACAAAGATCATAAATTTGTGGTAATTCCCTTTGAATTCTAGGCCCTATATTTAATTTAAAGTGGTTGATTTCTTATCTATTTCTATGTCTGAATTTGTTGTCTGCCCGGTGGACACGGAAGGTGATTTAGAAACTAGACACAACTGCTAGTGTTCCTCTACATCTGATATAAGCACACAAAATGTCTTTATCAACAGAAGAGAAAAAATGTAACTTCTTGTGTATTTAGTATTGTTGATAGTTACTATTCCTCATGCATCTCAGTTTCAACTTATGTTTCAGTAAGTTGAAAATTAATAGAAATCCATTGTAGATGGCTGGAAACAGACCAGAAGACAAAGCAAAGCAAATATTAGCTTCACCCTGTTTTTAATGTTTGTGTTACTTTCATTGTTGTTGATAGGAGTGGGAGTGGAGCACTTTACCACCGAGAAAGAACATATGATCTTCTTAATATATAGGGTTAAAGTCCCAAACATATTTCGTGTGCTAAATGAGCAATGAGCAGTATTAAATATTCTTAAAAATCTAAAAACTAAGACTAAAGTAATGTTTGAGTGGAAACTGTTGCAATTAGAGAAATTACGACTTCTAGTTTGTGTATCTTGTCTCCACAGTAATGACTTTCTACATCACTTCTTATGTTCGCAAGTATCAAACAAGCATTATTACCTCTATTATATCATTTTATGGAAAATTGGAAGGGAGATGAACTTTGTGGAAAATACTCAGGAAAAAAAAAGGACCTCAAACCTGAATATCCTTTCCCACAGCAAAAAACATGATACAGTGCATTATAAAGCACAATATGCATGACCACAGAATTAGTTGAGAAGAGGTTCAGTCTGCTGGTAGGGGAAATCTGAACTGGCCAGCAAGCTGTAATGACTGTATATGCTCTCCAAACAGTGAAAAAAACCACTATATGCTACCCAGGATGAACAGCAATTTCCACAGCAATAAGTTTTGTAGTAATGCCAAAAAAAAACCCCATCCGAACTACCTATGCACATTTATCAGATACAGACAATTTGATCTCATCTCTTAATAACAACCAACAACAGTTTACACTTCTATCATGTGATTATGGTATTATACAAATCAAGATTTTTACCTGATCAGCATTAAATCGTATTTGGTAAATGGATTGTTTACCCTTCCATCTTTAAAATTGTATCTTTATAATCATATCTAAACCTTGGAAGACTGGTGAGTTCTTGGTAGTATTTATTATAATTCCAAGTAGTGGTTATAATTTGTTTTCCTGAATAATAATAAAGTACTACAAGGCATCATTGACCTTAGAAAGCAAAATGTTAAAAGCATGCATTCTTCATGGTTGTTATTATGGTATTACTCAATAAGTAAATCAAGCTAGACACTGTACAATTTCAAAATAGACACAGTTCTTGTCTTGAAATTTAATCTCTATTACTGTTAATCTGGGTTACAGTACTATAATTTTCTGTATCCATATTGTGTGTACTCCCAACATTTTCATTTAACACATCTTCACTATATGCTTTGTACCATTTTTAACGTAGCTGATTTAATGATAGTTTTGATTATGCAACTGCTGTGCAAGAAGCATGTGTTATAAACCATCATTATATACGATGTATGGATGAATATGAAATGTGCATTTTTCTTCTATATATTTTAAATGAATGGAATTTCACAGAAGCTTAATAATTTAAGTCAGTACTATACAACTGAATTTGCAAGTAAATAATTTTCCTGGACACAAGATAACAGGAGAGTTTGCCATGGACATCCCTTGATCCTGATTAAAGCTATTAAGAAGCTGACTGCATCTCTAGTATGAAGTAAGTTAGTAGTATAGTATAAAGTAGCACAGCTAGAAAGCTTTTCAGATAGCCATGTGTTTGGCAGAAATTACCTTTCCAAACAGAATTTGGAAGATAGATTTTCCTGCATGTTTCTCTGGACTGAAGTATGCATTATTCAAGCAGATATGATTTGCTGAAAATAAGCATAGTGGATAGTATGATTAATCTACAAGTTTGAGCTAAAAATTTCAAAAGATTTGCTTTGTTTATGCACGATATTCTAAGAGGTGATTCTCTCACCATTTTTGTTAGTTGTATTATTAAAGATTCAGACATTTTATGAGACATGTATGTTTGTTGAGTGTTTTTGGAACACAGCAATTTGCATTACAGCTAAGAAGATAATACACTAATACATTGCACATGCAACTGTTTACTCTTATTTCAACTGGGAAATGAAAATGTAATGAAACAGAATTCCATTTTGATAGCATTGATTACTCTGTAGGCAGTTTAACTTTTCAAAACCATTTTCATAACATTCACAACTGGTTCTATGTCAAAGAGACAAACTTAACATGTATTATGTTTTGTTAGCAATCTCTCAAGAGGCTTGAATACACTAACCACTGTTTCAGAAATAACAGATGCACTGTTAAGTCCTGAGTGCAACATAAAGTAAAAGCCTGTTTCCTTTTAGCGTAAAAAAGTAGAGTTATATCCTGTAATGATACTTTAGACTAGGTGAATTCTAGATGTGCTTTTATACAATGTGATGCTGAAGAAGCACAAATGCCGAGCATCTAAAATATATGCGTTTCTTTGTAGAAGCTGCAGATCATTGTTCTGTAAGTCGTTCTTCATGAAAAGCTATATTATCCTAAACACATAGCAAGTTTTAAAAGGCAGTTATTGAAACATGGGCTGTCACTTGCAGTGATATATAATGAGTAAGAATGTGGCAGGTCTTTTTTCTCTTTGATTTCTCTCACGTTTTCTGTCAATCCCTTTTCTTTACAGAACTAACAACTTTCATGTGTGTAAATTAACAGCATTACAGTACTTATAATGCCACTTACTTTTAAGTAGCTAAGCAATCATCAGCTTTTAAATAAAGATGAAACTAGTTAGTATTAAGTTATTTGTGATTATCCTTTGGTTTCCTGACCCGTAACTATGGTTGCAGGACAAGGACAGGTCCAACCTTCCATCCTTTTTCAGCTTTGCTTTCCTGTCCCTGMAGGATGCTGCTGCTGTTGTCAGGCAGGCAGCACACTGTGGTGGACTCCTTGCTTTGCAACCCATCACTTAAAAAGCAAGTCTCCTGGGCCATAACAATAAACACTGGTTGTATTGTATTTTTTTTTTTCTAATCAGTTGAGTGGAGTGTTTTGTTTTTCATAAAATCATAGAATAGTTTGGGTTGGAAGGGACCTTTAAAGGTCATCTAGTCCAACCCCCCTGCCATGGGCAGGGACATCTTCAACCATCAGGTTGCTCAGAGCCCCGTCCAACATGACCTTGAATGTTTCCAGGGATGGGGCATCTACCACCTCTCTGGGCAACCTGTTCCAGTGTTTCACCACCCTCACAGTAAAAAAAACTTTCTTCCTCCTATCTAGTCTAAATCTACCCTCTTTTAGTTTAAAGCCATTCCCCCTTGTCCTATCACCACAGGCCCTACTAAAAAGTCTGTCCCCTTTGTTACGTTCTCATTACCTGTCTCCATAAAGGAGCATGGTATTTTTACAAACAGCCCTCCAGACAATGCTTCACATAACGCAGAATGTACTCAGTCTACCTGGGTTTATTACCTGTTATAGAACAAATATCCCGACTGACCTTTATCTAGATGTTGTAGGAGGGATTTTCAGCTTTTTGTCCTCAGATTGTTTCCCCAAAACTTGACTGAAGTATGCTCTCTGACTGTTGAAGTAAGACTCAAGGGCTCTCCCTCCTCCTCCTTGCTGCAGTTTCCCTCCAAAGGAAATGCAAGCACTCAGGCAGGGTGCCCAGCAGGCACACCAGTCCAGGTGATGCCACACCAGTCCAGCATGTGCAGGGGGACCAGGTACTGAACACCATGAATGCACTCACCGGTAAGAACTGTCTGCATTTTAGGGACTGATGGTACCCTTATGTCTTGTGAAACGTCTTTTCTTTCTGCAGAATGGGGGAAATAAGAATACCATGCTTCGTATATAGTGGTGTTTAAAGACTTTGAAGTGTGTGATCTTCTTGGTTATTGTGACAGTCTATCAAGTGCTATATTTGATAATATGTTCTGGTATGCAAGAGTTTCACATAGAACATTATGGTAGTTGTTAAGCAACCTGAAACCATGAGCTTACTGTTTTAAAATACAATTCATATTTCTTGTTAACTGAAATTTACTTCTACAACAGAATCCTTACCTATGCTTTCCAATAATGATTCTAAATGCAGCCCTCATGAAGTGTAATACATTCTATTCTAAGACCTACCTTAGAATAGAATGAAATTTACAACACGATTGAAAACTAGACTTGTGCAGAAAAATAAATATACAATTCCAGAAGGGCTTTGAGATTCTGAAATCAAACTTGTCACTAAAACAGGAAAAATGATTGCTTCCAATTTTTCTTCAAAGGAATATATTTTAGGTCAATTTTAATATGGCTTTCATAATTTTTTCATTAAATTAATGCCTTTTAATTGTATGCCTTTTAAACATTTCAAAATTAAGAAAAATATTTCCAAACCAAAAGTAAATAGTATTCCAAAAGTGTATCAAAATGGAATGTTTCTATAGCGTCAGAATTTTTTTCAATTCTGAAAAAAATTTCAACAGAAACAGTAAGAAAATATATATCAATGAATAAAAGCTAGACCTTGTAAAAGGCTTATGTAAAATGTAAATGGTTTCTTTGTTTACCATAGTAAGGCTATTTGATTTTGAAGCTTTCAGTGTACGATTTTATTAGGGCAACCTAAACAACTTAGTAACAGGTCTGTTTTTTTCCCCTCCAGAGAACACAGTGGCAAAATATCAATGGTACACAGAGAGGGCACAGTTATTCTTCCAACTGTAATGAAATGGCTAAATAGCAGCATGCATTCTTATTTCAAATATGAAGCTACCACTTTTTTTGTCATCAATAATTTTAGCAATGGCTTTGATGTTATCTCGGACATCTTCCTTCAAACCACAAGGTTTCTGGAAGCACTTATATTCAACAAGAAAGCATTGATCTTTTTAGCCTCTACAGGTCTTCCCATTCTGAACCATGAGAAGCATTCTAGAATCAACATTTTTGTGCAGTGCTATCTAAAGAGGATTACACCTTGGTTTTACTATTGTGAACAGTGTTTGCTCGTGACTATCATATATCATTTTGAGCATTGAGTCATGGCTGTGTGTAAATTATCAGTGGATCATATAATCTTCAAAAGTCACCTATAAAAGGTCATCTATAATTTCTGCAAGTATTTTAAACCAGTCTATAATTTGTTTTATTTTCTGCCTCTTCCAAATGAATTAAATAGTAATATCATCTATTTTCTTACAGTTCTTACAGTAATCTGAGTTATGTGGTCGTCCCAATTTCATAGAGTAACTGGATATAGTCAACAACAGTATGATTTATTTTGCAATGGAATTGTTTTGCAAAACAACATATAAGCTTAACATATTCGCAAACTAAGAAGTAAAATTGAAAAAATTGATAAATTGACCTTCTAATTTCCTCTTGTTTTTCTGCCACTGGACAGATACACAACAATTTGTTGAACTCACCAGAGGCCTGATAATACCTAGATCTCACTGGGTTTCATAAAATAAGCATTCATATAATGAATAAATATAAATACATATTTAACAGCTTTTTAAAAAGATATCTTTACCTGTGATGGTGCAAAAGAACGGAGTATCCTTCCCAACTGTATTGCTAGCGTGCATCACTAACTAAATGCTAGCATTTTAAACAAATAATTCAGATGTGCCTGGGGGCAACACTATCAGGGACACCACCACTGACCTTTGGAAAGTATTTGAGAGTAATTGATGAATGCAGTAAGACAGCTATGTGTGAATATATATTGTGATTACTTTTAGCCTGATGGCCAATTAGACTTTGTTATACCTTTTATTAGTGAGCATCCTAGAATGTTTGTGAGATGTAGCATTTATCCCATGGCTACCATTAGGTTATCTGAAATCTGTCCCTGTCTGTCTTTACAAAAATTCAGTATTTTTTCAAAACAAAGACAACCACCTGATTATCACATTTAAAATAAAGTTCAATTATACAGAGAGGGAGAAAATACCATTTTACACCTGTTAGAATAAACACGTCTAACTTCAAGAAAATGGGGCATCACAAGTATTTTTTATAATTCCTTTTCATTTTCTTTTTACACTCATGAATTAAAAATAACCGGAATTTTTTCACAGTACAAATGTAAGTTCATCTGAAAGTAAGAGGAACTGTTGTTTTGATTTTATAGCTGATTCTGCAAATTAAGGGCTGCTATAGCAATTCCTTATCCAAAATTAGTTATCACAGCTTTTATATTTCTTATTATATATTTTGATAATGTGCATTTGCATATTAAACTGAAAACTTCCACATTATGGAAGCAGGAGTTTTTTACAAACCTATAAGCCAGATTGACAAACTGAAATGACACACATGGATTTCTTTGTCCATAATGCCTTTCCTGTAATTTTTACCCATATAGATCGATGGGTCATTCCAGGTGTACATTAGAAATCTAATTATGGATCAATGAGAAAATTGTCAGATAACTATTCCCTGAAATCTTGTAATTTGCCTTACAGCTCATTGTGCTATATGCAGTTCATTGCTTTTCAACACCATTTTCAGAACTATTTCACTTATTAATAAAATAAAATAAATAAAATAAAATAAAATAAAATAAAATAAAAATTTTCAGAAACAATTTAGCAGACAAAACACTGAAGAATAAGGATAAGACCTGTAAATTGAAAAGCATAGTAAATTTAACAGAGTTTTGGTATCTGCAAACTTTTCTTATTGCACTGTTAGATGCAATTTCATAGGCCTGTTTGATTTCAGAATTATTTTCAGGCTTTGGAGCTTTGAGACATTTGGGAGTATTGTTTCATAGAATATGAGATAAATTGTGATACCTCAGTTCATTTTTTTTGTTTGTTTTGTTGGGTTTTTTTCTTTTGTTATTCCACTGTTCAAGTTTGCAGTAGAATTGAATGAAAAGTACCCTTTTCTGCTGTGTTGATCTGTTGGTCTTTATGAAAAGGGCTCATATGTTGTTGTTTTTTTTTTTCCATTGGCAAGAAACTGCAATTTAAGCTGAGCAAACCCCAGAAAGCTCTGTCTGAATTGGCATTTCAAGATCTCAGAGTTTAAGTACATTCCAAATTCTTGTGTTGACTTCCACACATGACACTGGAATAGATCTTTTTCATAGTTACTTTAAATTCTATCCTGATATGCAATAGTGAAATAGTTACTGTGTAAATTAATTTAACAATATTTTATAATACAAATTACCTACCAGGCTTACAGACAGCCAAGTATTTTATAAAAGCCTCGTGTATTCAATATGTTTTGGATACTCCATGTATCCTGATGACTACTTTTATTTTCACAAAATATCTAAGATGAAACATTCACTTCCTTGATTTCAGGAGCTGATGCTGTGGAGGCCCAGTGTAAGAGATTTGAAGTGAGGGCAAGTGAAGGTGGAAAAGTATTGTTTTCTGCAGATGAAGATGAGATTGTCATTGGAGCTGACAGACTGAAAGTAACAGGTATGGTAATAATAAGGTTTCTAAATGGATGTAAACTCTTTTTCTCTTTTTTTTTTTTTTTTTCTTTTTTTTAATACCCTTAGTAATAATTAATCTATCAGTCTTCTACAAAATTTTCATCCACTGGAGAGGAAGAAGTCTTCTCATCATCAGTGATTGCTTGACCAACCAAAAGATATTGTGTAATCTAAAAATCAATTCCTCTAAAGGCAGATTTGAATTCAAACTCTGCAGGACCAGCTATGGTAGAAATCACCCTTACCACAGTGATTTGGCTTTTATAAGTTATCATCAAGCATTGTTTGTGGTACCTATGCCATTTGTTTAGGTAATGCCCCTTCACAATAATAAAAACTATTGTTATATACTATGACCTTTGTTTTTTCTGTATACAAAGTATCGAGTCTAACTTCCATGTGAATGAAGGGTATGTACTCTACTTTACTTTAGGAGGCTCAGATGAAGTGTAGTAAGTAGAAACCTTGTCTTGATTTGAACATTTGTTCCATAAAATAAGAAAAATAATTCACATTGTTATTTAACTGTCATCATTACATATATATAAAAGTAACTCATTTGATATTAGAAAAGTGGTAGCTTATAAAAACAAAATCAGTTACCTAAGTTTGTTTTAGACAAATGCTTTAACTTTGACTGCTTAATAAAATCTTATCTGAACTTAGGCTGGACTTGAGCTATCCGCTCATAATCTAGAATAAGATACAAAACTTGAATTGCTTCACCAGTCAGGGGTGTTTAGCTTTAGGCTGGTCTATATCTGGGGATGCGTGCTTTACAGAGTTCGAAATAAACTTACTGGTTTGAAAGTTCAATTGTGTAGAAAGTATAAGATGGTTCTGGTTTATGATGATTATGATAAGACATCCCTTTCTGGTCTATAAAACTAAGAAATGCATTACTAGCAACTTTAAGTCTTTAAAAAAAAAGATTAGGTAGTTCTACTTCCATGTAATGCCACATATAGCATTAAATTAGATCCAGGAAGTCCAGAGTCAAGCTATGACTGAACTTTCTTCATGAGCCTCAAGACTGTTGCTTGCCAGTATATGTGGGATAACTTTTCTTCCCCTTTCATTCCTATCTGACCTCTGTCTATCTTCTTGTCCTGGTTTCAGCTGGGATAGAGTTAGTTTTCTTCTTAGTAGTTGGTATAGTGCTATGTTTGGGATTTAGTATGAGAATAATGTTGATAACACACTGATGTTTTAGTTGTTGCTAAGTAGTGCTTACACTAGTCAAGGACTTTTCAGCTTCCCGTGCTCTGCCAGGTGCACAAGAAGCTGGGAGGGAGCATAGYCWGGACAGCTAACCCAACTGGCCAATGGGGTATTCCATACCATATGACRTCATGCTCAATATACAAATAGGAGGCATGGTCCAGGAAGTAGCGATCGCTGCTTGGGTATCGCTCAGCAGGTGGTGAGCAATTGCATTGTACATCACTCATTTTTATTATCATGACATCTATCATTATTATTATTATTATTATCATCATCATCATTACTTTCCCTTCCTTTTCTGTTTTATTAAACTGTCTTTATCTCAATCCATGAATTTTACTTTTTTTTTCTGATTCTCTCCCCCACCCCACTGAGGGGAGGGGGGAGCGAGCGAGTGGCTGTGTGGTGTTTGGCTGCCTGCCGGGTTAAACCACAACACTTCTCCAGCCAAGCAATCTGTTTTAATACTGCTAAACCAAAAGAAAAGGCTTTTACAAGCAGGCAGTTTAGTGATGTTGCAGTATCCAATAGAACACACTAAATTGTATCGGTTTACCAATTTGGGGTTAGGAGAGGGAGACATCAGTGTTTTGTTGAGTCAGCAGCAATTCTTCATAGATAGTAGTTGTACAAGAATTTTACCACAGTAAACATAAATAAACTAATAAAACATAAATAAAACAATAACTGAAATAACACAAGAAGAAAAAAGAGAATCATACTGAATCCTGCTAAGGTTCAAACTCGATCAGAATATTAAATACTGAGAAAGTTAATCTTAAACATACAATCAACACGAGAGATTTCAAAGCATCTATCATAAGTTAAAAAATAAAACATCTTACAAATGGCACTGAGGATTAGATTTCCTGCCATTAGGAAATGTAATCATAAGTTGTAGATGTCATGGTAATTTTTTTATCAGACTTCAAAAGCAAAGCACTGCTCAACCATCTTTAACTTCAAAGTGGCTTGAGTTCCCACAACACCTGTTGACATCAGTGGTATAGAAACAGAACAACTAATGAAAATTTATTCAATGATGCTTAGCGTGGGATATAAGATTGTTCCTTGTGAAAAGAACAGGATTTTCTCCTTAATTCTAGAAATGCACCTGACTGTATGTGTATTTATATTAAGCACCCCCTGCAAATTAAAAAAAAAAAAAAGAAAAAAAAAAGTAAAGGCTAGGAAAACCTATGTTAATGCTGCTTTGATATATTAATCTGAAGTTTCAGGGATTACTGTATACCTGTTGAGTCTTACAGAGAATCTCACTACTAGAGCTGTTTGTACAAGTAATTGATTTTCCTTCTGTGGCTAAAATGAAAAATAAACAAGAGTTAGGATTGAATTTTCAAAGAAATTCTTTCATCAACTAGAAAAATTATTTTAGGGTTAAAACAATAAAAACATTGACTTTAATTACTTGCGTGCACGCGCACACACACACAAAAGAGAAAGATTTAGGCATCATTTAAATACCACAAAGAACATATGCATATTGGAGGATTTATCATGTTCTAAGTGTTGTCATTTAGGTCATGAAGTTAAATACAAATTATGTTCCATTAAATAGCCCAATGTCCAACACTTCAGGCAGTTTCTTTAGAAAAACTTGTTAAGGTGTTATGTAATTGTAATTTGAAAGAGTAATTTAGTTTTTAAATCACTTGAAAATCATTGTCTTCTTTTGTGTTTATTCAGAAGTAATTTAATGAAGTTGGGATCATTCTGTCTAATCTCTGGATAGTCATTTTGTCTTGAAATCAGGTTTCATTAGTAAACTATCTTATAATGAGGCTATAAAAGGCTAGTTTCAAAATTTTATGCTTTAAATCCCTTGGGCCCACTTTAGGTTAACCCTTCTGTCATCTTGTTAGAAAAGAAAAATATTATCGCACAGAATGAAGGGAAGAGTATTAGATTGAGCATTTCTGAAAGGCTTAGACAGAATAACCTCATATTCCAATTCCTGTATCCCTAAAAGGCTTTTTGCAGCGTAAGTATTAATTTGCAGCTAAATAATAAAGCTATAATGAGACATCTATGCTTTACTGTTGACTTCAGTCTAAAGCTGAAATTATTTAACAAAGATTTCCCAATGGAGACTAAAAGTTGTATGATCCATGCAATCTCAAGAAAAGTATTTGAAAAAAAAATAATCTCCCAAAGGGTAAAAAAATGAAAATTCTATTTTCATGGAAAAATAAAACAACAAAACCTTTCTTTCATTATAGTAGCTCTTTGAATTCTGTCCAAAGATTGTGTGACACCTTTAATTCTTCAGCAAACACATGAAAGATGATGAGTCCCTGTGAGTTACATCAATCAGACTGCATTACTCTATATGACATGATATGACTAATGAAACCTGGCAAGGCATCATAATGTCAAACATCAACCAGATATTTTTTTTCAGTGTATTTTTCTCAAGCCCGTGTTTTGATAATCATGGTGCCTTGGGGTGAATATAGGAAAGGAGTTATGGAAGAACAGAGAAAACAAAAAATGAATATCAAAAAGCAAAAATAAGCTGTGTTTATTTGGAGATGAAACTCTCACATGTAGTTGTTTAAGTGTGGTACTGCAATGAAAACCTGATTTTCTCGCTTAACTGTGAATAGTGTCTCTTTGGAAACACTTCATTGTGAATGGGTCCAATAAATGATGCATTTTGGTAATTAATTTTCTAAAGCATGCCCATTTCATGGGCATTTATAAACCACTGTGGCACTGTGGGATTTATTTTGCATGATTTTTTTCTCAATTCAGAAGAATGCTTTTGTAATGCACAGCTTTAAAAAGCAATCTATCATAAGGCAGTATAAGAAATTCTTGATTAATAAAAACTTGAAAGATTAAGTTTAGAGCTTCTTATTGATTATTTCTGTAGCATTTTTATTCATAAGTTTTTATATAGGCGGCCTATTCCAGGGGGAAAGGTATAGTAGAAACAGGCTAGTAATCCAGATATCAATATATTTCCCAGATAAGAAAAATATGGAGTCAGAAGTAGTACTTTTTGTTTTAGAGATACTGCAGCCATATGTTTCTCTATTAAGAGTCTCTCACTTTAAAATTAGGCAGTTGGCTGATTTAATTTAGACTTTTTATTCTTCCTTCCATCATTACTTTTGCTTTTTCTTTTAACTGTGTTAGCTCTTTTCTACTTTACCATTCAAGGAAAGAAGAAAAAAGATTAAACCTTTGCTTTGTTAGACAGAGCTGTTAGAATTGCAGCTGACTATTGCCCCTTTGCACAGGGATGCCTCCTACCACCAAGTTTAACATGTATCGTCCAAGTTTAACATGTATCATAGAGCTTTGTAGGGAGGGAAGAGAAAGGCAAAACGGCAGGAATGAAGAGCTGAGTTTCTGGTGGGCTCACAGGTTCCTTTCTGCACATGGCTAAACCTTTCTCCAACCCTTATATTCACCCTGTCCCAATGAATGGACAGCATCTATAGCATTGTGGAGTCTTCTTCACTCCTTCTGCAGTTACAGAGCAAGACTATCTGTTTGACTTTTACTTCTGTTATTTAAATCTTAATACAAAGTTTTCTGCCCTATGCTTTTATTTCATATTTCTTTTAATTGCAATATGATCTCTCTAATATATTCTTGTAGCAGAACTTTAAAACACTGTATTGGTCACGCTCGTTGGTGAGAGTACAAGCATATATCACGATTCAGCTTTATCCCACAAGAGTACTTTTGAGAAAACAGATTAAGAAGGCCTAGCTCAATATATATTTTTCTGAGACACTGCTACGAAAGAAGATTGTAATTCTTTCTATAAAAACTTTCACTGTATGTCTCTGTTAGTACAGTTTGTCTTCCTCTTTTTTCTTAAACCAAACTTGTAGTTAGCAGCTGCATAAGAAATACTAAGCAAAGTGGAGGTCGTCTAGTTATATTCTAAGCAAAACACCTACTTTTTTGGACAACATAACTGAGGTTTTTTTCTCCTCTGACTTTTGAGGTGGTTTGCACAGTTAAAGCTAAAAGCACATTATCAGAAACTTTTTTTTCCATTAAACTTACAATGTTTTATCCAAATTATACAAAATTTTTCTTTTTTGAAAAGAGTATTTCTCTATGATTTTTGAAGGAGAAGAGACTGTAATTTAATTCTCGTATTGTCTTCTACACGTTCTTCTGATCTATATCCTTCATTCAGACTTGGCTATAGTGTTCTTTATTTAACCATGATTTTATCTCTGACCCTTCTTCCAAGACCCATAAAAACAATAGCGTAACTTGATTTGTTACAGGTTTAGGTACCTTCTTCTAAATCAGTTGTACTTGCACATGTGGCTTTTTTATTAATCATGTTTAAAAAAAGGCAAGGGAAAAACGAATTTGCAAATTAAACCACATAGGTCTTCCATCAGAAGCCATTGCTGTTCTGCAGTCAAATCCAATTATGTTTTCTAGATGCAGCAAATAAAGCTGTATCACTTTTTCTAAATAACCCAGTCTAGATCATTTGGAAAATATTACTCACCTTTATGGAGAACTAATTTATTTTGTTTCCTATTACTTTCTTAACTGCTGGCTTATTTTCTTTCATCCCTTATTGCTGCATGTCTGAGTGGTATAATCTGTTTTAGCACAGGACCTGAAGTCCTTTCTGGATAAACTGAATTTTGTTATAATGATAATTAATATGTTAACAGTAATATTTTTCCTCTAAAAATAAATAAGAAGCTAATTAAAAACTTGTCAGTTAATGTTTTACCAAGATTTTAGTAATAGTTCTATGGAGTTCAACTACTTCCATAATTTATTGAAACACACAATTTTTCAGATACATGGAGCTCCAAGTCTGTATTGTGTGAGCTGATATAATTAGCTGAAGATCACTTTGTTTCCATATTTCAAACATAGTAATAGATCTCATTGTGGGAATTGCAGTTGTAATAAGACTTGCACATGGTTGCTAGCAGTAGTAGGAGAAACAAAAAGAAGAGGCACAAAAACTTTGCAGACCATTGTGACCGCCTATGAGCCTTCTTCCTTGTCAAATAGCGAAGTTATGTAGAAAGACGGAAGTCGGAGAAGGACAGGAGATAGCATACTTCAGTTTTAATGGAAACTTTCTCAGATTAATAGCAGGACATGTGTAGGTCATATCTACTTTGGCACCAGAACAGTGTCAGGGAAAAATCTGTGAAGGGCTGCAAGTATCTTTTTCATTACACTAAAGTATATGCTTATAGTAGGTTCCGTATGGCTTTGATCAAAGCCATTTACTTCACTAGATGAAAGGTGAGAGCCTTGATGTATCAAGGAAACTTCAGAAGATACCTACATACTTATATTCTAATAATATTCTAATAATATCCAGAATTAACATGCAGAGGAGTGCATCATTACCTCAGTTTTTATTTTAAGATTATGCTCTAGGACTGTGAGTCTGCAGGTAATTGTAATATAGAAAAGTCTTCCAGAGTAGTTAAAAGGAAATGATAAAGTAGAAATATAGCTTATGGCTATAAAAAGGAAATATGACAGAAATATGAGGAAATATATGTGAATTGCAAATTGGGTTGGAAAAGTAGAAATAAAATATTTATAACAAGTACTGAAATGTAGAAAAATAAATTATTATTTGATGTATGTTGTTATGACAGTAGGCGTATATCTAGTGCCTTCAGAGACTGAATAGGAATTTCAGTATGAATGGGAAAGAAGATCTTGGATTTGCCATGTTCAGTTGGTGGATTATCATTCAGGACAGATGGAGTTTGAAGAGTGAAGTGGCACAAGATGAAGTGAAGCACTTAATCACTTTAAGCTGGTTTACGCAGCCAAATTATGTGACCACAGTAAAACCACTGTATTTGATGTTGTAGTAAAAAGTTAAACCTTTAAGTAGATATGCCAGACTCTCAGTACCCTGAACACTGAATGAACCAGAATTCTTTTATCATCATCTGTCTGTGACAAAAATGCATTACATATATAGAATTTCTGTGTTTCCTCAGTAATGACTACATTAATATGTACCCCAAAATGTACTAGAGGAATAAGGTTTCTGATAAGCTTATTTAGATCTCAAGGAAGCACTTAATGTCCAGAGTTGTCTGTATGAGAGCTCTGATTGAAAGATAATATTATTGCAGGAGTCTAACTACTTGGCAACAGAGCAACCTGTCAGAGCATTACTCTTGAGGTACAACTATAGAGCTGATTACAAGCATATATATGTGAGCTCCAAGTTGTCTATGAACTGGAAGTTTCATAGACAGGCTAAAAATGGTGAGACTAAATAAATAAATTTCTTATCCAGGACATTGCACAAATAGATTTATATCTTCTAGTTAAGGGTAGAATGCATCCAGCCAGCTCAGATTACAAGCAGTGTGTGCTTACATCAGTCTGCAGGTGACTATGTTGATTGTTGGAGGACTACATTGACCTAAGGATAATAACGRTTTATTTGCAAAAGAAAGATTTTGATTTTTGTCACTTGAACAAAAACATGCCAAGGAACAGAATGATCTCAGGAATGTATGTAAAGAGAAAGAAGCCTTGATAAAAGAAGTTTTTTCTGAAAAGGGAATAGACCCAAAAGCAGACAAACGTGCAAGCAGTTCTGCCAGCGCAGGAAAATATGTTCAATTTCTTACAGCCATTCCACTGAAAAATACTCAACAAGGCTGTTCTGTAGACAGAGACATAGAAGGAGCCAGCATATAGTCAGGCAGGAGAAAGGAAAAGGAAGGGGAAAAAAAACAGCAAAATGACACTCTCTTGATGTTTAGGTAGAGGAAAATCATCTTCTACCTAGAGAGTCAACCTTTCTATAATGCATACTTTCTGAATGCCTCTCCTTCCATACTGAACTTTTCTTTTCCTTTTTTCATGGTAACATCAGTTATAAGAGAAGACAGATTTTAATCCTTTCTTCTCCTTCTGGGCTGTAATCTATTTAATTCTGTTAAATAGGGCTTGTGTTTTTGAGCTGATTCTGTACTTGTCTGAGCTGTTCCTTTGCAGAACACAGCCAGCAGTTTCCCAAAGTTAGTGAAGAGACTATTTGCTCTGTTCTGGTACAGGGCAGTATTGATCCAGAGGCTGATTCTAACTTCCAGATTGAATCTGATTTTCAGGCTAAACCTTTGACACCAAGATTAAGTTATTGGATATTTGTGACCAATGTAAGAATGAATATTTTTAGGAAAAACTGCCAATATCTGCATCATATTCACAATCACATTCCACATTCCCTGTTGAAGGACTGTGCAGAGTACAGAGACACAATTTAAAGTATTTCTAGTTTTGAAGGGTCTGAATTGCATGATACCAGGCAAATCCACATGGCCTAAGTAAGAGTCAAAGCCCAGTGGAAAATTGTCCCATTATTAGTAAGCTGAGATAACTCTTACATCAAACCAAACCAGCTTGTTTGGAAAACACACACTAAACATTCAGAAGGTTTTGATACAGGAACTGGATATGAATTGGATTCAGATTTTGTAGTAAAATTCTAACTCTTAAAACCTGAGCTAAGCCTGACACTCACATGCCCTCAGGCTTTGGTAGTTTTGAAAATGCACATTTAAATTACAGCAGTCAGACCCGTCTCTATTTTTAAGATATAGCTACTTACAGGAGGGAAAGGTGACTCATAAAGGAGCTCCAGCATTCCCATTTTCTTTTTTTGCCTTAAAGTACTTGCTTGTGATTTATTTCTGCCTGGAAACAAAATTCTATTGTTGGAGATAAGGGTCAGGCTGCAAAGCACTATAGGATTTAGGTTCAATGAAAAGAGTATTTGGCTCCAAATACTTGTCCTATAATGATGATGCTACAGGCCAAAAATATCTTGCTTTGTCCTGGAACAGTCTTCTCATTAGATGCTAGAAGATGAGATCATTTGGATTTCAATTTGTAAAGCCTTCAGAATAGGAGGAATACTAYTACATTTTCACAAAATATTGCAGGCATCTGACTTTTCCCAAACAATATACAGATGTACCTCTTACTGTGAGCCATGTAATACATGTCAGAACTGCACTTTGCTTTCTCTGAATCCTATCTGAAACCACTATAAAGTGGCTTTTTTATTTTTATCTGGTCTTAAGGCAAATTTTTTACCCAACTTTCAGTACAAGCTAATGTATTTAGTAGCCATAAACTGCATGGTGAGATCATACAAGAATATGTCATGGCATACACCATACTTTCAAAACTTATGTGAGTGAACGGGAAGATCTTGACTCTAAATTTAGGTAGAAAATAGCAGAAAGAATAAATACAGAAATCCTCATAGGGAGGTACTGTTTGAGTCCATGGCAGTCACAGTTTGAAACAAAGCTTTACTCAGAGGAAGTTAGCAGATTTCCACCAGTAACATCTCAGACTTCACTGTTATCTGTAGATCTATATATAAAGCAGGTATGCAGTCAAAACTGTGAAAAACATAGATTCAAATAATTTCTGCTCTGCAATACATCTCAAAGCTTATTCATAGCAGACTCCTATAAGCTAGGAATAATTTCACCCATAGGAAGCAACTCCAGAAAAAAAATGATATCACCCACGAAAATATGGCCTGCAGCCTTCAGCCTACATTGTGAATTTAAATTCCTATCCTCATTGTGGCTAATGACGAGTTTCTATTTCACAGTGTCTGACAGCATTAAGTTCAGCACACCAAGACACAGACGTAATAAGCCATTATTTTGGCTCCAGAAAAATATCATCTATGTATATAGGCCTTTTTATTTGAATTAAAAATATGTAACAATGTGGCTTTGCTCAAGGTTCAGAAAGTACAGAAGTGTGTACGTGTGTATGAAGATTAAGAAGTGTAGATAGAAATGTATAAGAATTCAGAATGGGTAATGTAAATTCCAGAAGGAAGAGTGGCAAAAATCAACATATATTCTATAAAAGAAATGAAATTATATGTGGTAAGAATCATCACATAAAAAGAGAATGAAGCAAAAAACCTCAATATCCAGGCAGAAATGGATGCATCTGAAGAATGTATAACTGCTCTGAGATTCAAAATGCAAATGGATTTATACTTCATGGGTACTGATGAAAGGGCAGAGAACCTGTGTGGTGATGTTGACCACCAAACCAAAAAGATTATACAGATGAAGCTTTTTATAAACAAAAAGAATCCTCTAATGCACAGGGCCTGGTGACAGCATTTTGGAATGTTTGGGGGCCTCTTGTTTCTTTTAACTACAGAGACAGACATCTGTTAAGAAAAAAAAAACCAAAGGTCAAGACGCAGACTGTACAAAAGATTTATAGATTATAAGGATGAAACATTGTTGAAAAAGTAACGTAAGAAGTGTTGCTGATCAGTGGGGAGGAACTGAGAATGTGAAGGTGGAAGGAAATCTGAGAGAGGGCAACCACCATATAATGAGAACATCCCCTGTTTGAAAGTTACAGGGAAAGACAACAGCAAAACAAAATCAAATTAACTTCCAGAGGTCAATTTTAAAACCTCAGAGAATTCATAAGACTCACAGGAGTCCTCAGAAAAAGAGTTAGGAAGGATTTTGGATCACAAGCTGAAGAGCATCATGTGATGTAAGAAAGTCAAATATGAAGCTAGAATGTGTAAACAGGACTAGATCCTGCAGATCTTCTGCTCTATTCAACACTGGCAAGGTCCTCTCCAAAGTGCTTTGTCTAGTTTGGTGAACCGTTGTTCAGTAAACAACTGGATAGAATCCAGAGCCATGAGATTGATTAGTTGTCCAGAAGCATGACCTCTGAGGAAAGAGAGAAAAAGATGGTGCTGTTTAGCTTGAAGAAAAAAATATCAAAGGGAATATGGTATCAGTCTTGAGGCCTTGAGAAACAGCCTGTTGAAAAACAAGGGTTGCTCTCTATCAGTTAGAAAAACAAGACTTTTTAATGGAAAGAATAGTGAAACACTGGAATAGTTTGGCTGTAGAGAATGTAGAATTTCCTTCATTTTCTTCTACAGAACAAATTATACCAACATCTGTTGAAGATGAGCTGGCTGATCCTGATTCGGTTTTGAACTTAATGATCACAGCAAGGAATGAGCCTTAGAGCAAATCAGATTTTTTTCTTTTTATCTCTAATGTAAATTCAATAAAATTTGTTCTTTCTAACCTTAGGACTAATGTCTTACTCTTTGCAGCTGTCACTATTATAGGCAGGCACACTTCTCATAAGTGTTTCTTAAACACCTTCTCTGTTAAAAGAAGCCTTCTCTGTATTAATTTTATTTTAAATGTAGCATGTAGCTGCATTATTCACATAGAATTGTTTATTATTTTAAATAATTTTAAATGCTTCATATTATTTATTACTGCATTTTAATACTTCATGACTAACTAATATTTTGGGCTTTTTTGAGCTTTTATTTATCAGAACAGTCAGTCACTACCCTACCTCACACTTGAATTTATATCAGAAATTATAAGAAGTTTCTTTCCATGAAAAACAAGAATACTTTTGTGGAAGAATCATTTAAAGTTGATAAATGTAGTGTGCATATTATATACTAAGACCTTATAAAAAAAGTGAAATTAGTAGATTATATGAGGTTTTGAAGTAAAACACTTAGCAAGACTAGATGGAGATTGCAGACAGTTTAACAAGGTCAGTCAGGTTTCAGTAACGTCTAGAAGGTGCCAGTATAACAATATACTGTTGTTGTTCTACATGCAACACTGATAGAAGAGTCAGAATTCTGGCAGAAATTTACACTAGAATAATTCTTACTAACATGTGTTAGATACAGTCCTCTTCATTGTAGTTTTATTTATATTCTTTAAGGGGTTTTGTAGCTATAATACAGTGTTTAGTATGAAAAAACAGGTAGGTAGCATGACTGGAAAAGAAGAGATCAGTATAAGCATTTGCGCCTAGCTCTCCATTTGTATCTCTAACTAACCACTCATGAAACCTATCAATTACAAAACTCTCATTTTGACTTTTGCATAAAAGTGTTTCTGTTCAAGCTAAGTGTAAACTTCCTTTTTTCTCTTTTACGAAGTAAAAGAAAAACGATAGCAAATAATTTTATTCCTTTCTTAAGATTTTCCTTTTCATTAAGTAGAGGAACACTGAAGTCTCTCCATAAATCCTGAGCAAGTCATAGCACAATGGGGCATTATGAGAGAGGTGGAATATCCCTCTGCTATAGAAGGAAGGGCATGCATCCCCAACCAACGTCCAGCAAGTAGTGTTTGTACAGCCATAGAACCAGCACTTACTTTCTTGGCTTTCTCTGCTGCCTTTCAGCATGTGCTTTCAGAGACAGGCAAGCCATTTACCAACTCTACTGTCTGCACTTCTTCACGTATGCTTAACACCTTTGCTCTTGGGTGTTCCAGGGAAGTCCTTCAGAGTTCTTATCCCTTCCACATGGCTGTTGACCAGTCACAGGTTGACCATTTCTGTCAACCAGTGACTGGTCAACAGCTTTATTTCTTTACCCCACGAATACTTTTGTTTCTTGGGAGACCTGTCATTAAGATGAGCAGAAGTCTTTCGGATAGAGTAGAACTTCATTACGTACTACCACTCCTATTCAAAATTCTTCCATCTACCAGACAAACCAGTTTTTCCCAGCAGGCACTTCTCCAGGGGGAAGCCTCCTTTTTCTGAGATCTGATCATCAGACAAGAATCTCAAGGTAAGTCTAAATAGTATATTGTATGTGGATGCAAACAAGTTTTCCCCTTACTCGAAATCTAACTAGACACAATCTAGCATGAATGGTCTTGAAACTGCTAATTGCATTGGTGTAGACCCTAGTCTGACTGAATTTGCCTTGACTCTCAGCAGCTATGTGATACTGTGTTTATGCCTGGTCAGATATTCCTGGCTTAGAAACATATCCTCCATAGACGACCTTCTCCTACTTTGTCCTCTGTTGTAAGCAATCCCCGAAGCTTTTCAAATGGGCTTCCCAGATCAGAGCGAGCATCCTTCTTGGTGAATCCTCTCAATTTCTTCAGACCTCAGCTAGTCTCTTTCTTTAAGGAATTAATTTCTTTCTTCCTCTTACCTCTTTCTTAGACTTTAATTCCTAAATTTGGGTGTCACATGGTTATTTAGATCCAGATAAATAGAACACAACAGGGACAGTAATTTTATAGTCCTAGGACTGATCTAAGGGCCCCTGACAGCTTAGCCTCTCCAAACGTATAAATATCACCAGGCTCAGACAAGTTTCTAAGAACAGAACTAATACATTTTTCAAAAGTTGTGTTAAGCAGTCCCACTGTAGAAATGGGTGACTTTCCAGTTGTGAAACACCTGTGAACAAATTGCATTTCTCTTGTATTTAATTGTTTGAATTTCAGTAAATAATTTGTGATGGTGATTTGATCATGATTACTTTTTTATGACTTGTTAGGATTTGAAATCCAAGCTTTTTTGAAATACATCAGAAGTATATTTGTTTCATTATTGGATAAGCTTAATCCTTGGAATTTAGTTGCCTGTACAAAACTTGTAATTAAAGTGCCAAGATTTATTTTGCCATACTCATTTTCAAAACATTGTGATAGCAAACATACTTGTCAGTAAATTCATTCTGTAGAAAATTTACTGAAAGCAAATATAAAACAGATGATGATGCTTCTCCATCTTTGCCAGCCCCCATCAACTGGAACTAGTAGCCTGGAGCTTGAAATCAGTGTAAGGTTTGCCTTTCAGTTGTATAGGAGCAAGAATGAGCCCTAAATGAATAAACTAAATTGATGCTTAAGTTCACCAAAGTTTTTTTAAAAGCAGCTATGAATTATATAGATTGTTAAAATATACATTTTTCTCACCCAAGATTTGCCATTTTAGTTGTCTCATTGGTTTGAGCACTTTTACATTTTTCAGAGCTGCATTGCCCATCCTTTGGGTTTGAATTTGCAAGACCAATAGCTAAAGCATTCTGGCAGTAATCCTACAAAGCATTTAAATGTGTGCTTGAATTTTGGTCCTGTGAGTTGTACCACTGAAGCTAGAGCATACAATGAGGAACTTTGCAAAACTGGAGTAATAAATAATTCTTAGGATCTTGGACCATGGCTGAGATTTTATTGAGTTGCTTCRTTTTCCTTCTGCACTAATTAACATCCCCATTTATTAATTTATAAATAATTTAGCAAGGACCTCTTCTTATTTCRTATTTAGATTCCTTGGGGAAAATTTATCTTTTCACTTTCCTTCTCTGCTTTTCAATTAATCTACTTTCACTAGCATATACTTTATGATTGATACATTTCTAAAAGTCGTTCTCATTCATTTCATTGACTGTCATTTCTAATTTTTATTATTTTTTCCAAAAGTGTTAAACCTTTATTCTTTTTTTACATTGTTATTTCATACTGTACAATTGTGCATAATACAGTGTGCAGTTAATATTATATATTTTTTTCTCTGAGTGATCTCCTGTCAGGTCTTACTAACTATTTTCATTTTACTTGAACTGAGGTAGAGTTTTGGGATATTCCATTCCAAGCCTAGGAGATCAGTGCTAATCTAGGAATGCAGGCTTTTTGGTTCCTGTTTGAATAAATGCTGTCACAGTCAAGTATACTGGTCCAAACTGTATGCTTTGATGAGGTGGGCATTCCTAGGTATGATACTGAGCAAAGTTAGTCCCAAACTGCACTGTTTTGAAACAAAGAGCAACACTATAAAATACTGTTGTTTCACAGGATTAATTCACAAAATGGCATTAGAACTGTATGAACGGAAGAACACACAACAAATGTGGCTGGTTTTGATCATATCTTGGCAAACTAAAGCATCCATGGTTAACCATGTTGACATTCTAAAATAACATTATACAGCTACCCTTTCACCTCACTGGAGAGAAAATGAAAAGAATTTGGGTTTGGCCATAAAAAGGGACCATTCTCTTGTCCTTTATTTCCTTCTGTGTACAGTTCCTCTTTGCATAGTGTATTTCCCATGCTTCTGTTTTAGAATTTAGTTACTTTTGGTATGTATTTTCAACTTCACTTTTAAGTAAGATTCTGTACAGTGAGGGGAAAATGAGAAAGCTGCATGAATAAGCACACTTCACTACAAGAAGGGATAGGATGAATGAGCTTAGCAAGGTAAAGCAACTAGAGACTTCTCCTTTCAGAAGTCATCATGCCATAGTTGGTAGCCCACACTAAAACCTACATGTCAATGTTTCCTGATGGTATATGTTACATTCATAGGTAAACTGAAGTGAATATGCATACCATAAATTTTACTGTTTTGATATACGAAGAACACTTGTATTGATCCTGTCAACACTAATATCAGTAACGGTTATAGTGGCATATGTTTATCTAGCTGTTCCTACTTAGAAAACATTAGAATTTAGTTTTATGGTAATTGTTCTTTAGCAAATATCTTGGTTTTCCTTGAAGCTATTAGATAGCAGGTTTGTAAAACATTTGAAACATATTTTGTGAGCATGCTAGAAAAAGACTGCTAGAGCATAGATCTAAGCACACACATACCCCCCCACACGCAATCATGCACACACAAATGCCTTTCAGTTCTTCCAGGCAGCCTTGTTTCTTTACAAATGCCAAAATGTCATTTAGCTCAAGTGGAGTCTTTGCCCTTAAGTCATCATCATTCTAAACCAATCTGATACATAAAGGTGATAGAAGTGACAGCAAGTACTATAGGTTACACCACTTACAGTGTAACTAGCAATAGTGCTTTTTCATGTCCTTTTTCTGAATCACTTTCTGCAAGGCAAGTATGTTATGGTGGTCAAAGGTCTAGATACAGCAGCACGTAAAGCTTTCAAAGTACCTAGATATCACACTAAGACACAAGATGTATCCAAGATCAACAAAGCAAAATACTGGTGGTAGCCGAATGCTGGGTTCACGTGAAAAATTCCTTTCCCAATTTATGGTCGAAAGCATGAGATGGGATTGGTAGTTACATCTGAAAGTCTTTCCCATTAAAAATCAAAGGGAAATACATTTTTTTAAAATATTTATTTTCATATCAAGCAAACCAGTTCTATTATTTTCGCTATTTTTATCTTAACTGCATTACCAAATGATGGACTACTTTTTTAATCTGTTATTACACTCTCAGTGTGGAGCAGAGAAAATGCAATAGATAAAGCATACTGTGCAGAAAGAATATTTATCAACAAGTTTGTTTCATGTTTTAGCTGTCAGGACTGTTTCCAGGCTTTTTATAGTTGCAATTTTTTTTCTTCTCACTGTCATTCTTGGCCTTGCCTCACTGGTTTGTATTTAGATTTAGGATGAAAGCAAAAGACCAATTAGAGTTTCTGAATTTGAAGTTTTAATGAAAATACTCTTTTTTTTTTCTTCATGACAGCAAAACTAACATTAACTGAAAACAATTTCATTTTGGCAAAGCATTAATGTGAAAAATTAGTATAGATGTTACAAAGAACTTTTAACACAAAACAAGGAAAGGAGCAGAGGGAGTATCCTGCTGAAAAAAAAAGAGAACACATTTACAGTGATAAGATGTCTGGAGGCCAGAGGGAGACTAAAGGGCAAGGAAGGATGAATCTAAAAGAAATAAATTCCTTTGGAAGGCTTAAGAATATAAGAATAGAGGTCTTTCCAAGTAAGGTTCTCTTCAGTGAAAACTGAAAGGCTGGATTGGTAAGCATCATGACAGTTTGTTAACTGGATAATAAAGAGAAATACCTCTTAGAGTTGATCTGAAGAAAATGCAAAATAATAAAGGTTTTCTTTTTTTTCTCTTAACCTATCTCTGAACCTGGTAAGGTGTTTTGTTGATAGTCGGACATAGGAAAGATATTCTTTCTGTAATTTTAACTGTAAAGCAAAAGAATTGATTTCACAATGACTGTCAAATTGTATGATGTTCTGTTCCCTAGACATGACAATCCTGGCACCCGGTGTTCAGTATTCTGTTCTGAAAGTGCCTGAACATAATGTAGTTTAATGTCTCAGGGGACGTGAACAACAGGTTTCTCTGGCAGCTGACCACACTGAATTTTCATGCAGAAGTAAAGCCTGCTTTTCWAATTTTAGCCAGACATGCCTTGGTATGTAGCAAGGCAATGAAAAGTGGTTAAACCTTAAAAGTCTTACGGTGAATTTATGATAGGTGTGTTGCAGCAGTGACGAGATTGTGATTTTTGAGTCTCTCCTGACTCACAAACAGTAAAAGAGCAAAGACTAGACTAGGGTTATGCCACAAGACACACAGCAGAGCTGGGCTGTTACAAGGTTTGCCAGGTAATCTGAATTGTGGTTCTAATCTGAGTCCTGATACTGCTCCTCAGTGACATAGAAGGGAGTATTGAGACCGGCACTGATAAATTATTCTGTGACCAGCTCAGTCCCATCTTGAAAATGGAGTGGTAGATCTAGCAGTAAATTACTGCCATAAACCCTCTTCCCACAGCCTCTGCAAGGTATGTGGCAACTCTCCTGTGGTTCTTGCCTGCAAAAACATCTGAGTCTTTAGCAAAAGATGCATATTTCGGCCAACTTTAGCATATTGCCGTAGGCTTTAGTGTCTTGTCCTTTCCTGCAGAAAATATGCTGTCTTTCCTCTGATTAATACAGATCACACATAGGCACACGTTTGCTAACATGACCATTGGTGGTTTACAGTCATTGCAGTTAACTGATTTGAAATACATCTGCTTCCGTTTTGTTGCTAAATTAAAAGGCTTGCTTCACTGCTATGCTGACTTGAAGGTGAGAATATTAAGTGACAAAATTACTGTTGCACGTTCACCCGCTCTCTCACAGCTGCAGAATTCCCATTTAAAACTGCAGTAAAGACTTTTCTAAGTCAAGTCATTTGCCCTTTTGCATTGTGGTAATGCCAGGTTTGAATGTGCTGTATTCATCTGTGTAATTTACTTCTAGAGAGAAAACCAGAACATTAGTAAAGAGCAGGAATAATAAGACAGTCATAATAGGTGATAATCAAGATAACTAGTGGTAATATCAAATAGAAACTTTTTAACAACCTTGTGAGGAACTGATATTATAGCTTCATTTTATTTCTCATATCTGAAAAAAAAAAAATTACTTTCAATAATTGGAGACACTAACATTTTTGTTTCATTTTGGTGTAATAGGCACCAAAATGCATTATATCAATATATCTCCATTTCAGCATTGTAGAAATACATGTGAGGATTCTTCTCTCATTTTCATTTCTTCATGAATTCGGAAGTATTTGAAGGCATTTTTAGAGTGACTTTTTAAATACATACTATATACTTGCATATGATGGACTTTTTATATGTGTATTAGTGCCCTCTACAGAGTGCACAAATGCACTTATCTAAATATTTGTTTATAATTTATCAATGCCATGCTAATTCCTATACAGTAAAAATGCTATAGTAGAGCTATTTCAAAAATCTGGATAATAGTCCTGCTGCTTTGTGGCTTCCTTTTGCATAGATAAAACAATTTACCAAATTGTAAGAATGCAGCAGTAATTATCACTTAATCATAACAATTTTTCAGTATGCTGCAGTAATGGCAAAGTAGAGAACAGAAATAAATGCACATTTACATATGGCATAAAGAACTGGCCACTAAAACCTATATAAGGCACCCTATGAGTCAGTTTTGAGTAAAGGTAACTCAGATGACTTCTGATATAGTTAAAGTGAGATTTCCAAACAAGCTTTCCCAATTTAAATAAAATTAAGATATGTCAACTGCTGACCAGATGTTGAGGGCAAAAACTTCAAGGTGCTTAGATTGTGTGCATTGTTGCTCTAGTCTCAGTCCAGTATCAGTCGTTAACTAACCTCTAGAGATGCCAATTTCTCTTTTTTTGGCTATAGATAAAATATAAATAATCTGTAGTCCTAACTTAGGCAACTAATGAGATGTCCAGACTTAATGGAGAAACTCCTGATAAATTCCTCTGAGGTTTTGACTTTTCAAAATCAAAACATTTATATCTGGAATATCTTAACTGAAGGACAAATGCCCTTTTATCAAAAGCTAATCATTAATTCTTTTGTTTTAGAGCTTTTTGAAGCAAATTGGATAGACGTTCCTGGCTAGGTTTTGTAGGTAGGCAGCAGTACATTATAGAATTTTCAGAAAGCTTCGAAATGGGAAATTATCACTGATTGTTCTTGAAACTAGATGAGAAACAATTTTCTCATTCTCACATTTTTCCCCCTTCAGTTTCTAACATTTTTCCATAGTATTCTGTACAAATACATGATGCTTTGCTTTTAGTAAAAATCAAGATAAAATTATAAGGTAATTTAATTAGCTTTGAAGTTAAAGCCTTAATTTTGTACTTGGGATATCCAACTTCATGTGGCACATTCTTTTCATAGAATCATAGAATTATAGAATCATTAATGTTGGAAAAGACCTCTAAGATCATTGAGTCCAACCGTCAACCCAACACCATGCCCACTAAACCATGCCCCTAAGCGCCTCATCTACACGTCTTTTAAATACTTCCAGGGATGGGGACTCCACCACTTCCCTGGGCAGCCTGTTCCAATGCTTAACCACTCTTTCAGTAAAGAAATTTTTCCTAAKGTCCAATCTAAACCTCCCCTGGCGCAACTTGAGGCCATTTCCTCTCGTCCTATCGCTAGTTGCTTGGCAGAAGAGACTGACCCAGGTCTTCCTTTCAGGTAGTTGTAGAGCACGATAAGGTCTCCCCT
>JAYKAV010003312.1:0-10373 GCA_035582835.1 Phoebastria nigripes | reverse complement strand
CAGCAAGAGCTCCCGGTTCAGCCAGGCCGGTCGTCTTCCCTGTCCCTTCTTCTTACGGCACATGGGGACAGCCTGCTCCTGCGCCTTTAAGACTTCCTTCTTGAAGAACGTCAAGCCTTCCTGGACCCCTTTGCCCTTCAGGACTGCCTCCCAAGGGACTCTCTCAACCAGTGTCCTGAAGAGGCCRAACTCTGCCCTCTGGAAGTCCATGGTAGCGGTTTTGCTGGTCCCCCTCCTTACTTCACCAAGAATYGARAATTCTATCATTTCATGGTCRCTAAGCCCAAGACRGCCTCCGACCACCACATCTCCCACCAGTCCTTCTCTGTTTGTAAACAGCAGGTCAAGCGAGGCACCTCCCCTGGTAGGCTCACTTACCAGCTGCATCAGGAAGTTGTCTTCCACACACTCCAGGAACCTCCTGGACTGTTTCCTCTCTGCCGTGTTGTATTTCCAGCAGACGTCCAGGAAGTGGACGTCYCCCACGAGAACAAGGGCTAGTGATCGCGAGACTTCTGCCAGCCGCTTGTAGAATGCTTCATCTGCCTCTTCATCCTCGTTGRGTGGTCTATAACAGACTCCCAGCAGGATATCTGCCTTGTTGGCCTTCCCCCTCATCCTTACCCATAAGCACTCGACCTTATCATCACCACAGCCGTTAAGCTCTAGACAATCGAAACACTCCCTGACATACAGAGCCACCCCACCGCCTCTCCTTCCTCGCCTGTCCCTTCTGAAGACCTTATAGCCATCCATTGCAGCACTCCAATTGTGAGAGTTGTCCCACCATGTTTCTGTGATGGCGACTAAGTCATAGCTATCCCGCTGCACAATGGCTTCCAGCTCCTCCTGTTTGCCGCCCATGCTGCGTGCATTGGTGTAGATGCACTTGAGCTGGGCTATCGATTTTGCCCCCAACGTTGGCATGCCACCCCTGGGCTCATCTCTCGTGAGCCTGGTTTTATCCCCTTCCCCCTTCGAACCTAGTTTAAAGCCCTCTCGATGAGTCCTGCCAACTCATGAATGAGAATCCTTTTCCCCCTGCGAGACAGCTGACCTCCATCTGTTGCCAGCAGGCCCGATGCCGTGTAAACCTCCCCATGATCAAAAAAGCCAAAATTCCACCGATGGCACCAGCCCCTGAGCCATGTGTTAATCAGGCGTGTTTTCCTGTCCCTGTCAGTATTCTTCCCTGCCACTGAAGGGATTGAGGAAAACACTACCTGTGCTCCTGATCCTTCAACCAATCGCCCCAGTGCCCTGAAGTCCCTTTTGATCGCTTCTGGACTTCTCTCTGCAACCTCRTCRCTRCCAGCCTGTATAACCAAYAGTGGGTAGTARTCAGARGGCCKTACCAGASCRGGGAGTTTCCTAGTAATGTCTCTAACCCGGGCCCCAGGGAGGCAGCAGACTTCCCTGTGGGATGGGTCTGGTCAGCATATTGGGCCCTCCGTTCCCCTCAGAAGGGAATCGCCTACAACAATTACGCTCCTTTTATTCTTAGCAGAGGCAGTCATRATGCRTGGGGCTGACTGCCTCACCCTAGGCAACCCCCTGGATGGACCTTCGTCTACATCCTCATTTGCCTGGACTCAAGTTCCAGGGCCCTATATCTGTTGTGTAAGGGCAACTGAGAAGGTGAGGGAGGCCGAGCGGGGGTTCGCCTGGCATCCCGAGCAGGGACCTGTTTCCATTACCCCCCGTCTCTTAGGTCCCTTCCTTCTGCCTGGTGGCAAGAGGGCAGGCGATCCTTTACATCCCAGGTGAGTCCCCTGGTTATGAAGCTATTGACTGTTGTTTGATAGTCCTCTCATTCATTGATTCATTCATTTTTCATCAAGGAAACAGCAATTCTGTTTTGTAACTGATTAACTATTCATTAGAGCATAAGCCTGAGTGTTCCAAATCCTAGGGTTATCTTCTACAATGAAGTGAAAATACAGTCTTTTTGATCTATTAAATACAAAAATAATCCCATTAAAATTCAATTTTTTGAATGTAGACAAGGACAATTTTTGTTCTGTGTTCCACTATTGTGAACCCAGAATCATCTAGACCATTTTAAGAAAAATGCAAATCCAGACTATCATATATATCTAGGAAAAGAAGATGATTTTTTGTTTTTTTAGGAATTATTTACTGTGAAAGCTTTAAATCTATTCATATATCTAGCTGTTGTAACTTTTCAAGGAGACTGTATCAATTCAACCAGCAAATGGTTGTAGTTAATCATTTTTATTGTCGTGTATCTCCATCTGTCATACATCATAGGGGAAAAAAGTAAAAGATGTTACAAAAATTATTATTTTTTAGAACTTGTTCTTTGTAAACGCCTTATATATTTTTCAATTTCATTCATGTTTTGAAGAAATATTCAATTTTAATGTGACTTCTCAGCAGTTTCATTTAAATATCACAGAATCATAGAATAGTTTGGATTGGAAGGGACCTTTAAAGGTCATCTAGTCCAATCCCCCCTGCCATGGGCAGGGACATCTTCAACTAGTTCAGGTTGCTCAGAGCCCTGTCCAACCTGAGCCTGAATGTTTCCAAAACGTGCAACTAGTTTTGCTTGTAGCAAAAGGGTACTTTGATTTGCTCTGTGTCAAAAAATTATGTTTTAAAAGTCTGGTGTTTATAAATCTGCTATGCATAAAGAGGTTTCTCTATAAATACAGAATTGGGCTTTTGGCCTTTTTGCCCGAGTCGTGCTATTTACTGAGTTTTCTCCAGCAACCTCTATAGCGACTGGTATTCTTTGACCCGTAGTTTGCCTCCACAGATGCTTCTTTCTTAGCGAAGTCTTTACTTAACTCGTTCTTTTCCACTGGAAGCTGGAGGTGGGAGTAATTCTGTTCAGTTACACTTACAGTTTTGATTTTACATCCTTTGCACATACTCTTTTATTTGCTCTGAAAGGTTCACTTTTTATAGCTATCCATTCTAACTCATGTTCCTTTGAATTCAGTTCCCTAACTACTTCCTTTTGAGCTGTACTTGAAAGGGTTTGAAGGTTCAAGTCTTTTCTTTTTATTCTTTTTTTGTATTCATTCATCTCTCTCTAGAATTTCACTCATCTCAAAGTAGGTCTTGGTTATGATTCTGTAAATTGGGGAATACAGTTAATAGACCTTTGTCTTATTTCTGTAAAAAATAAGTGTTTTAACACTGTAAATTATTAAATACCTAAAGTATATTTCTTTCATTAAAAAAATTATGCTATTCACTTTAAATCCTGATTTATATTGTTATATCTATTATTCATAGAAAGGTATCTTTGTAGCACCATTTCCTAAGCAGTACTGAACTACCTGATCTAACCTCCCATCAAAGCACTACAGATTTACATATAGTAAATTAAAAAATAATGAATACCTTCCTATATTTTTTCTTCTGTTCTGTATTTTTAAGTAATGCTGATCCATGTCTTTTATTTGCTGTACAATCCCTTTCCATTTTTCTTGATCCTGCTGTTTAACTGCTGGAAACACATCGGTAAATTCTGGCTGGTTGATCTTTTTCACCTTTCTTACTAAAAACAAGATAATTGTAAGTGCCTGCTTTTCTTCCAGTATAAAATAAAAGGAATTGGAGATATTGTTGAACTTGCTGATAGCTATTTTTTGAGGATAAAGCATTTACCACAAGAACTGTTATACACTTTTGAGGCCATATGAGAAGAAAAAACCATATGTGGGATTATATCTTCAGATAGCAGAAGGAGCACGTTTGGTTTGTTTTGAGTTTTAATTATATTTTATTTAATTATATCAGTTTATCCTTAATTCTACCTGCCTGGATTTTCAGTCTGCTTGGACAAACTTGGTCTTTCTTTCCAAATTTCTATTTTGTTAGGGGAGAAACGCCTTCTCATCTTTTAAACAAATACTGCTGAAAGTAAGGAAATACTAATGCTGGCTTAGAACCAGCTGTCATTTACCTTTTGTTATCAGTCTTTGCCTAATATTATCTTTGGCACTTCTGATTGATTTAGTGTCTGACCCGTACTAAGTGATGTTTTATACATCTTTGCATTAATTCTGCTCTTTCAAACATTACAGCTGTGGCCTTCTCATAAGTAAAGACTGGTAGTCTGCATCCTTCTTAGTTATTTACATCTTCATATCCCATTGCCACCTTCAAAAATACAAAAAGCCCTTGGCCTTGAAAGTATTTAATTTTGCTGATGAAAAAGGTGAATGAGATCTGGAAGCACACTCTTTGATTTCTGATATTCGGCTCCCGTAAAATTTCTTGAGTGCCATTATAGATGGAGGTGAGATTTATTTTGAGTGACAGAAAGCCTGGCTATACAGACATGCTATTCATGTCTCTTAAAGGTAGCAGAATTGCAAGGCAATGTCAGGTTTAAAAAGTAGATTCTGCACAGCACGTCTGTGAATATTTTTACGTAAAAAGATATGCTGTTTTTTTCCCTCCTGTGGTTCTCCATAACACTCAGCAAAGTTTGGTTATAGAAAGTGGATTTGGTTGTTTTCTTGTGAGATCTTCAAAGCAGCACTTGTAATGAAGTTGTTTTCAGTATGCTTTGCCAAGATATTTCTAAAGCTTATAGATTTCTGGAGATAAAAACATAGGACTTCTTTACTTCATTACTCTCAGAAATCCCCTCTTCCTCTCTTGGATACTCCATACCAGTAGAGTATTTTATAATGAAGGGGTTTTTTTTCTGTTTTTTTTTAAATGAAAGTGGAGTTTAGAAGATGACTGACAATGATGATTTTCTGACAGTAGTTTAGTTTAACGTTTAATTAGATTTTTTTGGCTTCTTGCTCAGGACATTTTCTCTTTAACACTGTAAAATGGTATTATCAATTAAACATTCTGTAGCCTCATTGTGCCTTCAAATCCTGGTAAGATCAGTTTATTAAATGTTATTGTTTAACTGCAAAAATATCTAAATATCTATGTCCATTAACAGCCAAAATTTCTGAAAATACTTGTGAAATATTTAGATAAAATATTTAAATAATTGAAAATACTTTATTGTATTTAAAATATTGTAACAATTAGAGTGGTGCCTCTGTTGAGCACTTCTTACACAGCTAATGTGAGATATTGTTGGTATAGTTTTAAGTTTACTCAGAATTCAAGGCTCAGAACACAAGAAAACTTCTGTTGTTGAAATATGGCAATTAATCCCAGAATATTTAGTGATCAACTATAATTATTGCAGACAGTTTTCTTGATCTTATTTCTAGTGAAAGAAGGTAAATGCATTTTTTGTTTTACACGTGTTGTTATTCAGTTCTTTCGTCTTTACTGGCAGTTCTCTGTTGGAAAGACTTTCACACAATAGTTTTAGGCTATTTACTTTACAGTGCCCAGTACACCATCTTCAGAGAAGGAAAGTAAAAGCTTACAGGCACATGGATATTGTTAAAAAAAAAAAAAAAAAGCTAAAGTTTATATAAGTGGAAGACAAAAATAATGGCATTGGACAAATCAGTAAACAAAAATAGACATGACAATAGGGTTCAGGGAGAAAAAGAGAAGACAAACTTTTGAATGCCTAACAACATAGGTAGGCTATTGCTAACTATTAACTGTAAATTGAGTAGTATAAATGACTGTTATGCATTCAATCCTTGTGTCAGAGAGTTACAAGAAATACTGATTTTATAGCGCTGTTCACTACGTGTCAGTTTCTTGAGTTTTCTATTATTTTAACAAAGAACATGCTGTAATCAGATCTTTATTAATTTTGGGGGGCTTTTTTCATTCTCCTTAAAAAATAATTGCATTTAGAAAATGGACTGTGTAAATATTTGTCTTTTTTCAAATAACTTCAATGAACATTTATCAGAACCCTAATTTTTTCATTGAAAAGGAGTTTTTCAATGAAAAATCTTGGTCATGTAATTCCAAGTGTGGAATTATCATATGCAACTTGGACCTAGTTATAGAAATTAAAATTCAAAAGAGAATCAATCAGTTTTAGGAAATAGTTACCCATTTGCTTTGCCTTGATTTTGAGTGCCCAGTAGGAGATACATGAGCATCCACTACCAACTCTAAAACCAAAGGACATTCCAGATAGGTCTCTCTAATTTATTTGAGAACAAAAGTTTTCAATGAGAAAGGTCTGATGGAAAGAAACTCTGAAGCTGTCAGATATTGAGATTCAGGCTAGCAACTTCAGGTGGTAGACTGTTATTTCAAAACTTTTGAAAGCTCGGCATCTCAATTTAAACAATCAAATTGAGCATCGTGCAAAAAATAGTAGACATTTCTAAAATGTGTTTTTGTCAAACAAACCTATGATATTCTTTTCCTTATCTGTAAAACAATCCATCTCCAAAGTGTTGAGATGAGCATTCAGGCAAGTCAGTGCTGAAAAGTTTGGATCTATAAATGTTTTCAGATTTGTATGTGAAATTCATCTACTGATAAGCAGAAGTCTAAAGTTTCACATAATGTCGGTTCAGATTTTGATATAGAAATGCAAACATAAATATGAAGAAACACTGATAATCATTAATAAAGGATTCAGTCAGATATTTTGTCCTAAAGATGTCAATTTGTGGTCATACATTTCAATGTGTTTTTATTTTCCAAAGAAATTTTACTGTATTTTATTTATGTATTTTAGGCACGGAAGGGGCAGTGTTTGGGCACTCTGTGGAGACACCCCATATCAGAGCAGAACCTTCCCAAGACCTCAAGTAGGTGTTGTTCAAAAAGTTGTTTTAAAGTCAAGTATTCTCAAAAATAATTAAGTCTTGATTAAAAGCAAATATCTGTATAGTAATATATACTGCCTACTTAATGACTCATACATATCCAAAACACTGGTAGACTCCAATTTGTTCTAACTAGACAAAAAAACCCCACAAACTTCTATCACACAAAACGTAAAATACATTTTTTTTTTGTAAATGACTTGCCTCCTGTAGCAGAATCCTTGAGGAAGTATATTTTCCCCAGAGATTTGAATAGTCAGGCATTTTTAAGGTCAAATGAGTACAGTACTCTTTAATATCATCAGACCCAGATTTTGATTTTTTTATGAGCTGTTACAGAATATATAAGTCAAGTTAAAGTAAACAGTCACAGATTTTTTCTTCAAGTGGTGTTTCTGGGTTGTTGGTTTTTTTGAACACTACACACACACTCTTCAAAAATTCATTACCGAGTGAGGCTACATTTGTAAATGTAAAAAATCCAAAGTTTTCTGTACAAAGTCACAAAAGTGGAGAAATAAGTAAATAGTAAAAATCAAGTCTAAAACTTACTAAAGCATCTGTCGACTGAGAAAGAGAAAATTTAGACAGGTTTATAGTGAAAGTTTTTTCTTGAAGTGCATGTATGTGCACCGCTAAAGTACTAATCTGTAGTTTATATGTATGACTAATGAGAATATATGACAATCGCAGAAAATCAAAGGTCCTTCCTTGTGTTTCTCTCAGCAGAACTGGTGATAAACAGTATAGACTTTGATTCAGTTCTACTATGATTCCTAAACATTATATATCTATCCCTTTACCTGCCCAGCAGTGTTTACAATGAACTGCTACAGAAAAGCATTGTTAAATGCCCTTCCCTATATTTGCAAAGGCATTTAGGATCATTGACCAGTAATGATGTTGCAGAAATCATGTGCAGGAAGCTGCCCATGTGGACAAGTTTGACCACTATMTGTGGGGCGTAAGAAGTAAATGACTGTGTTTGATTATTTACATTAAACATTTTAAGGTAATATAATGGTCTGGAGTCTTCTAGAGGATCCTACTCATTAGTTTTTTTTTTCTTAAGAATCCTTATCCCCTGCCAAGACTCCTGTCAGTCCTTTGTTGAGAGTAGTTGTAAAGGCATTTATTAGTGATGATCACCAAGGTGGTATGGTCTCTAATCAAAGAGAGTTCAGCAGAAACCAAAGTGGAAACATAACAAGCTTTTCTTTTTTCAGGGGCCCAAAAATTTGAGTAAGAGGGTGGAACTTGTCCCACTCAAAAGAATGTGGAGATGCTGCTTTGTCTACTTCTTTCTAATAATTAAGTAATAATAACAGAGTACAAATGTATGGTAAAACAGATAACCCTGTCTCTTCAGGATTAATTCCACTGGGGTTAAAATCACTTCATGTTGCTTGTGAAACTTACATATCGGGCATTCACCTCTCCTGTCTTTTGGCTTTATTCATTGCCATGATGCCCATTGTTGTTTAATGTTTTCCAACTCCACCATTCCTTCATCTCATTTTTCCAAGGTGGACTTAAATTAGTGAGAATTTTCCATTCAACTTTCTGCACTCTCATTAATAATGAACTTAACCCAAACTTTTTATTAAAAGAATTGATGAAACTGAAACCCTTGCTGTTTGGTCAAGCAGCATTAGCTTATGTGTAAGTGATTTTATTCTTAATATATTCAGTCTATATTGCGTTCTGCAAGTTTTTGTACACATGTGCTCCTATATATTAGTTAGGAGTCAGTGATATTCCTTTTTTAAAACTCTCAAGTCATTTTAATCTTTTAAAAATAATGACAACTACTGTTAGGACAGAGATTTCTTGGCTTTTGGCATGAATCTTTTTAGAAGGTAACCTGCAGACTGTTTTTAACCTTGTAGCTTGAAAGAACTATAAATAATTGTGGGTTTGTGTGATATTTTCTGACAGAAAAATACAGTTAGACACTCAGATCATATATATCCCTTTGAAAATTCCAGTTACTATATGCCTTTTAATCTTATTTCAAATGATTTAAAAAAAAAAAACACCTGTGGGTTTGTTTTTTTTTCTTTTAAGTTCAAGCCCTGCATTCATTTTCCCAAAAAATAAATTGGCTTTTTTTTGCTAATTTAAAAAATGTTGTCAGAAAGCAGTGATATATCATTTAGATTATTGTTTGCCAAATACACCCAAACAAATAGGTCACCAACCCTAATATGACATTTCCCCGTGGCCTCAGAAGCTACCTCTGTCACAGAAACAAAACAATACCAGAACCCATTTTCTGGCCTCGGGCCCAACTGATACAACTACATTGATATTGTAAAATCATTTTATCCTCTAAAAGAGAATAGTTGCATCCTAAATGCCGAGTGGGAATGGTCTTTGACTCATGCTACCCTCCAAATAGTGCCTGCAAATTGTTTGGGAGAGTTGTAACTGACTCTCAATTGACTCTCAAATATGCCAGTCACTATTTAGCTGCATAGATGATTGAGTTCCAGTGGTCTGGCCTGGGTCCCAGCACTTTTTAATGTTTTAGTATAAACTTAGCCAAAGCGTCCAGTAGACCATACTGGCAGTTCTAAAATGATGTATTTTCCCAAATGCCGCATCCCTGCACCTTGGGACTTATGAAATTAACGGCAACATGCGAGAGTAGAGAGTTTGCTGAGTTGACATTAAAGTTCATTGGGCATTAAAGTTCAGTGGACACAGGTGATTGCAGTTTGACAGCAAGTTGCAGTGCATAAATGCAAATATTAAGCTATGAGAATAGCTTGTATGTCCTTGTATACAGGACTGAAAGATAAAAGAATTTACATTAGATTAAATGTAATGATTAAAATATAAATGATCCCATATTTTTCATGTTGGAATATATATTTGTGGTCAAGTAATAAACCTCAGACCTCAAGATATGAGTATATTTAAATAATACCCTTTCCCCCCRGCCCCCTGTCCTGGTTTCGGCTGGGATAGAGTTAATTTTCTTCCTAGTGCTATGTTTTGGATTTAGTATGAAAAGAATGTKGATAAGACACTGATGTTTTTAGTTGCTGCTAAGTAGTCTACTAGTCAAGGACTTTTCAGCTTCCCATGCTCTGCCAGGTGCACAAGAAGCTGGGAGGGAGAATAGCCTGGACAGCTAGCCCAACTGGCCAATGGGATATTCCATACCATGTGACGTCATGCTCAATATATAAATAGGAGGCGTGGTCCAGGAAGTAGCGATCGCTGCTTGGGTATCGCTCAGCAGGTGGTGAGCAATTGCATTGTGCATCACTCATTTTGTATATTCTATTATTATTATTATTATTATTATCATTATTTTCCCTTCCTTTTCTGTTTTATTAAACTGTCTTTATCTCAATCCACAATTTTTACTTTTTTTTTTTTCTGATTCTCTCCCCCATCCCACTGAGGGGAGGGGGGAGTGAGCAAGTGGCTGTGTGGTGTTTGGCTGCCTGCTGGGTTAAACCACAACAGTCCTTTTTGGCACCCAACGTAGGGCTCGAAGGTAACGACAGATCTGACCAAAGCCTCTTAAAGCAAAATTACATTGGTTTAATAGTTGCTGGTCACAATGTTGATTTATTGGCTTTCAAAGTTGTGGGGCTGGGTCTCAATGTTGCATTATGTAATACCTTGCTTGCAGTATATGTTCCCTGTTGTGCT
>JAYKAV010003311.1:251038-345286 GCA_035582835.1 Phoebastria nigripes | reverse complement strand
ATTATTTTCCCTTCCTTTTCTGTTTTATTAAACTGTCTTTATCTCAATCCACGAATTTTACTTTTTTTTCCGATTGTCTCCCCCATCCCACTGAGGGGAAGGGGAAGTGAGCGAGCAGCTGTGTGGTTTTTGACTGCCTGCCGGGTTAAACCACAACAGAGGGCTTAGAATCAGGCTGTAATCCGGAATATGCATTCTCCAGAAACCCACAACGCCTAAGAAGGCTTGTGTTTCCTTTTTGCTAGTTGGTGGAGACATGGCTGTTATCTTGTTTATCACATCCATTGGGATCTGATGACGTCCGTCCTGCCATTTTATTCCTAAAAACTGGATCTCCTGTGCAGGTCCYTTGACCTTACYTTGTTTTATGGCAAAACCAGCCTTCAGAAGGATTTGGACTATTTTCTTCCCTTTCTCAAAAACTTCTTCTGCTGTGTTGCCCCCCACAATGATGTCATCAATGTATTGCAGGTGTTCTGGAGCCCCACCCTGCTCCAGTGYGGTGTGGATCAGCCCACGGCAAATGGTGGGGCTGTGTTTCCACCTCTGGGGCAGTCGATTCCAGGTGTACCGAACGCCCCTCCATGTGAAAGCAAACTGTGGCCTGCACTTGTTCAGGGGTGAAGTTCCAAAACACTGGGGGTGCCCACCATCCTAGGCATTTGCCCATGCTATCCCACACACCCTGCCACTCATAACTATCCAGCCTTATGGCAGATCTCTGGATGATATTCTTACACTGCTTATTAACCTTAGACAAAACCGAAACCATATTCCTAAGAAATACTAATAGGTGTATCTTAACTACCCAGGGATGTTCGAGGTACTGACAAGTTGTGGTAACAAAGGAGAAAACATCACAGAGGAAGGTGCCATTCTGTATTTCCTCCATAAAAAGCTCCTCAGAGGAAGAAGTATAATTGCTAATTGTCTCCAAGAGGTGGTACCCAAAGTACAGTAACGGCTTCAGTACAACACCAAGATACCAAATAATGCTCAATGCCAGCGTTTTAATAACAAATCTCCCCAGCAAAACATCACTAATCACTGCAGAGCACAGCAGACTGCAGAAACCAACACCTATCTTTAACATGTACAGCAAAAACAAAAGCATGATGCAGATCAGATAAACTAATATGGTGACCAACAACTGTTAACAGGTATAAATTCCTTAATATGCTCTAGTCAACCTGTTGTTATCTCAAACCCTTTGAGCCCCATGTTGGGTGCCAAAAAGGACTGTTGTGTTTTAACCCTGGCAGCACCTAAACACCACGCAGCTGCTCGTTCACCCCCCCCACCTCCAGTGGGATGGGGGAGAGAATCGGGAGGGCACGAGTAGGAAAACTCGCGGGTTGAGATAAAAACAGTTTAACAATTGAAATAAAACAAAGTAGAACAGTAATAATAACAGTGATAACAACAACAATATACAAAGCAGGCGATGCACAATGCAATTGCTCACCACCCGCCGAACCGACGCCTTGCCCAATATGCAAGAGCCTGTCCCATGACACCCAAGCCCCCCCCCCCTTAGTTTTTATACTGAGCATGATGTCACATGATATGGAATACCCCATTGGCCAGCTGGGTCAACCGCCCCAGCTATGCTCCGCCCACCAGCTTCCCCCGCACCTGGCAGGGCATGGGAGGCCGAAAAGTCCCCGGTGCAAGCACCACCCAGCAGCACCCAAAACATCAATGGGCCACCAACGCTCCCATTATACCAAACCCAAAACACAGCACACTCCCCCAGCTACTGGGAAGAAAGTTAACTCTGTCCCAGCCAGAACCAGGACAGGGTTTTTTACATGTAACATCCATTCAGTCACTTTTGTAGCACTTGATGGACACAGCTTCCCTAAACTTTTATAACTATCTTTCTATAATCATATGCCCTGAAATAATTTAAAACTACTTAAATTGAGTTCACAAAGAACTTTTTAAAATTATAGATAATGATTTTTTTTTGTTTTAAAATATATATATTAACAAAACACAAATAAAATTGAAGACATGGATGCCTGAAATAAATTGTAATGAATTGCACAGCTGTTAAATCAGTAACAATGGAACTCTGTATCTTTTTTTTTCCAGAATCCTTAAAGATACCCCAGAGAAAGTGGTACTAGGATAACAAACTTGACTGTTTCTCCTTTATTAATTTATTTAGAGTGCCAAAACAAATCCACTATAATCTAGTGGGCCCCCATGCCACACCTTGAAAAGTCTCTAGCTTGGAATTCAGATATCCGCTCTACTACAATCCGCTCCTGAATATGCCTCAGCAGGCTTTTTGAAATAGTGATTTGCTAGCTTCTTTCTTTTCTCCCACCATTTCCCACCTTTGGAGACTTGGATTAAGTCAATTCATTAGGCTCTCACACTAATTCATTAGAAGAATTGAGCACCTCAAACTAGAATCCACCTTAGGGCACACACTTACAATGCAACTGCTGAAAACAGTGAAAAAGAGGTTCTGTGGCTTGGGAGAAGGGATTAAACCTGTTTGGAAAATGACACAGAAGAACATTTACCACATGGATCTGAGCCATTTATGGATCTGAATCACATTTACCATATGGATATGGGCCTTTTTAAGATCATGCCACACCTTGAAACACTAAAAAAAGAGCTCTCAATATTGACAGAAACTCTAGTAGGAATGCCTACACTGTGCAGTGGATCTGGTGTCTACCCAAGATATTACGTCCATTTGGGTTCAAGTGCAGATGACTCAGATTATCACATCTTTCTGACTGAATTATTGCTATAATAATCTAAAGGCAGTGCAATGTTACTGTAGTTGTGCTGATTTCAGCATAATTGCATGCTCGATTATGCAGAGTTCAGCAGATCTGAGTTTGTAGATCTAGTTCTGATGCAGCCCATCCATCCATCCATCTGTCTGTCCATTTTCAGGATTGGGTCAGTATTGATAGTGAAGACATACAATCATAAACTGATTCCCACCATGTGCATTGGAGGAGTACAGACCATCATGGTGGTGGCAATAATGCAGCCATCATAACCACACAGGCAGTCCAGCAGGCACATCACCATTGTCTTTGACATTAACCCACTAACTACACTGAAATGAGCACTACTTTATGCGTTATCTATGTCATGCCTTTCCTTTTTCATGGAAAAAGTTAACATTACATTAAAAATGAAACACAAGGCATTAAAAATATTTTTAAAAAAAAGTATGGGAGGCTCTCTAAATGCTTTATGGATGTAAAAATCGAAGAAATTAAACAAATCCATGTATCATGTTATAAACCCAGAATTTAGCTTCTTTAGAGGAAAGATGTGGTGTACAGAGATTTTGAGATAGCATATATGCAAACTTTTAAAAGGCCTCAGTGCCCATAGTTCAAATATGTACTTCTTTAGACATATAACACCTATTAAATAAGTTTGTATTAAAGAAATATATGGTAAACATTCCTATTAGTTAGTTCTTCACAGAAGATAAGACCAAAAGTTTATTGGAGATATCTGGACTCGAACAAAGGTGCAATACCTTATAGACCATCTAATTTCAGTCTAATCTGATTTCAATTTAGTGATGAAGTCAGACTCTTAATTTGTAACTATTCAGCCATTACCATAGTAACAAACCCATCTCACTAACACAGGGTCACTGCTTCATTGCAAGTTTATCAAAAGCTGGACATGAAGAGTGTGAAAGCTCATTTCTATCAACAAAGCAACAAATCTGAACAATAATAGGCAAAACAAAAAAGAAGCATTCTTACTTAAAAGTCTCTTCTTTGTTAATTGTTGTGGGTTAAGCCTGGTAGGCAGCTAAGCACCACACAGCTGCTCGCACACTCCCTTATTGCTCAAACCTATTAAAGCAAAAGCTGCACGCATCAGAAAAGCAATATAAGGAATTCATTCACTACTTCCCATYGGCAGGCAGATGTTTAGCCATTTCAAGGAAAGCAGGATTTCATCATGCCTAATGGTTACTTGGGAAGACAAACACCATAACTCTGAACGTTAAGGTGTTCTGAAATGGCATTATCCATGACCACAGATGCTTCAAGGTGTCCCTGCTCCCGTGTGGACTTATCCACAGGTCACAGTCCCTTTGACTTGAGTTCACACTGGAGTTCCAGCCTGTCCAGTACAGCAGCATGGAAACAGCAGCAATGGGCTGGCAATCTGCTAGCCCAGGCGCATGGCCATTGCTGTTATCAAAATGTTCCCAGGCACAGCAYGGTAAGATGATAAGTGGTACAGCAAACAGCAAAAGCAGCCACTAACAAGCACTAGACTCTAATATACAATAAAGCAAGCAAGCCCCATGGCAAACACAGGAGCCTGACAATTAATAGCTGAACAGCTATAGCAGCTATAAATTCAGTCTAGCACACTCAAATCGGTCATTATCTCAACCCTTCAAGACTCACATTGGGTGCCAAAAAGGACTGTGGTGGGTTAACCCCAGTAGGCAGCTAAGCACCACACAGCCGCGTACTCACTTCCTCCACAATGGGATGGGGAAGAGAATCAGAAGGGTAAAATAAGAAAACTTGTGGGTTGAGATAAAGACAGTTTAATAGGGAAAGCAAAAGCTGCTCACACAAGCAAAGCAAAACAAGGAATTCATTCACTCCTTCCCATCAGCAGGCAGGTGTTCAGCCATCTCCAGGAAAGCAGGGCTCCATCACATGTAATGGTTACTTGGGAAGACAAACRCCATCACTCCGAATGTCCCCCCTTCCTCCTTCTTCCCCCAGTTTTTATTGCTGAACATGACGTCATATGGTATGGAATATCCCTTTGGTCAGTTGGGGTCAGCTGTCCCAGCTGTGTCCCCTCCCAACTTCTTGTGCACCCCCAGCCTGCAGAGGAAGTGTGAGAAACAGTGAGGGCCTGGACGCTGTGCAAACACTGTTCGGCAAGAACAAAAACAGTGTGTTATCAACACTGTTTTGGTCACAAATTGAAAACATAGCACCGTACGAGCTGTGATGATGAAAATTAGCTGTATTCCAGCCCAAACCAGTACAATCATTAATTAACCTCCTGTAGTTATTGCATGCTTATTTCTGATACCACAAAATATGAAATAATTTAATAACATAGATCAGAAAATAATACTAGATTTGTATTTGAATAACCATGTAAAAAATTAATTACATAACGTTGTTGAAATTACTTTTAAGGACTTGATGTCTTCAAGAGAAACAGCTATTTGTATGATCTTCATTGATCATATTACACACTGGTAAGCTGGATTGTATTTCTGCAGTAAACATGGCTCAGAAAAGATACACTGTGTATTGAACTTGAATTATTTTCTACATTACTGTATGCATATCTTTGAAGCAATTTTTTAACTGTAAATGGAATTATAATGGCTAATTCAGCCAATGCAATTGAGGGTTAGAAATTTAATGTAGTATAAACTGGAGTTAAATAAGAGATGTTACACATTATCTTGGCTTTTTTTTTCCATTTATTCCCTCTCAGTGTTTTATTCATACAGTGGCTCTCAGCTTGCATCTTACACTGAAATTTCTTCTTAGATAAAAGCAAAGCTTTGTTATACACTCTTACAACCTATTACGAGAACACTGGGAATTTTAGGTACCAATGTATCAATGTAAATAATAACAGTATTTGTGAAAACTGCAATACAATAATACTCCAAGTACCAGTCAAAGTGAAGGTTATAGAGTATTCTCATGTAATCTTTTCAATAATACTTGAAACATTATATTAAGTGATAACAGATACACTATATATAATTAACTTGTGGGGATTGCTAACATGAACCATTGAGACCAAGGGTAGATTCACAAAGAATAGTTTTAGTACTTCTGCCCAGTGAAATCTATAACTCTAACTTCTATTTTACACTGCTTTTTACAACACAGAGAGAATGGAAATGGAACCTATTAAGGTGGGGAGAGGGCAAAAAGAACGAGTTTCATGTTTTTAGGACTTAGAATCATAGAATCATAGAATGGTTTGGGTTGGAAGGGACCTTAAAGATCATCTAGTTCCAACCCCCTGTCATGGGCAGGGACATCTTCCACTAGATCAGGTTGCTCAAAGCCCCATCTAACCTGGCCTTGAAAACTTCCAGGGATGGGGGATCCATAACTTCTCTGGGCAACCTGTTCCAGTGTCTCACTACCCTTCCTTATATCCAAACTAAATCTACCCTCTTTTAGTTTAAAAAGTTGTCCTATCACTACAAGCGCTGGTAAAAATGTCTCTCTCCATCTTTCTTATAAGCCCCCTTTAAATATTGAAAGGCCGCAATAAGGACTCCCCAGAGCCTTTTTTCTCCAGGCTGAGCAACCCTAACTCTCTCAGCTGTTCTTCACAGCACAGGTGTTCCAGCCCTTTCATCAATTTCATGGCCCTCCTCTGGACCCGCTCCAACAGGTCCATGTCTTTCTTGTGCTGGGCTTCCCAGAGCTGGATGCAGTACTCTAGGTGGGGTCTCACCAGAGCGGAGTAGAGGGGGAGAATCGGCTCCCTCGACCTGCTACCATGCTGCTTTTTATGCAGCCAAGGATATGATTGGCTTTCTGGGCTGCAAGTGCACATTGCTGGCTCATATCTAATTTTTCATCTGCCAACATCCCCAAGTCCTTCTCCGCAGGGCTGCTCTCAATCCATCCATCCCCCAGTCTGTACTGATGCTGGGGATTGCCCCAACCCAGGTGCGGGACCTTGTACTTGCTCTTGTTGAACTTCATGATGTTCACATTGGCCCACTCCTCAAGTCTGTCAAGGTCCCTCTGGATGGCATCCCTTCCTCCTGGCATATTAACTGCATCACTCAGCTTGGTGTCATCCACAAACTTGCTGAGGGTGCACTTAATCCCATTATGTCATTGATGAAGATACTGAACAGTACCGGTCCCAATACGGACCCCTGAGGGACACCACTTGTTATTGATCTCCATTTGGACACAGAGCCATGGACTGCAACTCTTTGGATGCAGCCATACAGCCAATTTATTATACATTAAGGAGTCCATCCACCAAACCCATATCTCTCCATTTAGCAACAAGGATGTTGTGTGGGACTATGTCAAAGCCTTACTGAAGTCAAGATCGAAAGATGTTCTTATGATATTTTCTTCTCTTTTCTTTTCTTTTCTTTTCTTTTCTTTTCTTTTCTTTTCTTTTATTTTATTTTCTTTTATTTTATTTTCTATTCTGTTCTGTTCTRTTCTATTCTATTCTATTCTATTCCCTTGTGCCCTTCTTGTAAATTGGAATAATGTTGACTAGCTTCCAGTCAGTGGGGACCTCTCCAGACTCCCAAGACCTTTGGTAGATGATCGAGAGAGGTCCTGCCATAACATCCACTAGCTCATTCAGTACTCTGGGATGAATCCCACCAGGCCCCATGGACTTATGAACATTCAACTAATACAGCTGGCTCCTTACAATTTCCGTGTCCACAAATGGAAAGTCACTGTTCCCGCAGTCGCAGTCCTCCAACTCAGAGGACCGGACAGCCCAAGGTCTATCATAGGTATTAAAGACTGAGGAAAAAAAAGCATTGAATGCCTCCGCTTTTTCTGGATCCCTGTTTGCAAGGGGACCATCTTCACCAAGTATCGGTCCAATGTTTTCCTTGGACCTCCACTTGCTATTAACATACTTAAAAAATCCTTTCTTGTTGTCTGGCACAGCAATAGCTAGTTTCAGTTCTAGTTAAGCTTTGGCCTTTCATGTCTTCTCCCTGCATATGCAAACCACAGCTCTGTAATCTTCCTGCGAAGCCTGACCTTGCTTCTACAGATCATCCAATCTCTTTTTCCTCCTGACTTCAAAGAGGAGTTCCCTGTTCAGCCAAGCTGGTCTTTTCCCCCACTTGCTTGGCTTGMGACACAACGGGATTGCCTGCTCCTGTGCTTTTAAACAGTGGTTCTTCAAAACTGACCAGTGGTCACGGATCCCTAAGCCCTCAAAAGCAGATTCCCAGGGGACACTGCTAAAGATTCTTGGGCAGCCCTGCCCTGGTGCTCGGGAGTGGGAGGCTGGGAAAGCACAAGGGATGTGTCACCTGTTGCAGCACTTAGGTGAAATGAAATCATGGTGCACTCTGAGAAATTCTCCCTTTTGGCTTTCCCATACTGTCGAGACAGTGTTGGAAAGCATTCCCTGCGGCGGGTTGCTCTTTGGTCATGAAACACATGTCCTGGAAAGCATCAGGGTGTTTACTGGATGCAGAAGAGGTGGATGCTGAGGGGCCGCAGCCGCACTGTGCCGTTGCGTGGGTCCGGAGCAGCAGCAGGGCCAGCTGGGTGCTTGCCTGCACTCAGCGGTGTTGGCTCCAGAGAAGCGCTGGGTGTGGGAGCCTGCTGGGAGGTGGTGTTGGAGGGTGTTGGAGGGCCCCGGAGCTGCACCCTACCTCTGTGCGCAGTTGGTCCCCGCTGGCCCGCTTCTGCCAGGCAAGGGGTGGTCATCAGTGGGCTGCCTGCGCAGGCTGTAGTGCCACTGTGGGGACCGGCTGTGGGCCCTCTCCATGGCCATCCTCCTGCGCAAGCGGGCAGGCAAGCTGAGCACATACTCCTCGTAGTTGTCGCCCCCGAGTGCAGCAGCTGCTCCAAGGCTGCCTGCAGACTGGGCAGGCATGTCTCGCCCTGGCCCACCGCCGGATGCAAGCAAAGCAGAAGCAGTGCATGCAGAAGGCCACGTAGGCTGCCTTTTTGATGTCTCCCAGGCAGATGGGGCACTGGGAGTCTGCTGCTGCCACTGCCAGCCCTGCCTGGGGCAGCTGGCTCGTGCTGCCGTCCCTTGCAGCAAAGCCGCTTTCCCCCATGTCTTCCTCAGTGCCCAACGCTATGCCCTGCCCAAAGAGATGTGCAAAGTGCTGGAGCTTGTCTGGTGGTGGGGCTTTCAGCCCACCACAGGATGCACAGGTAGCAGAATCAGTGGAGGCATGGCATCACAAAGCTGGCCTCCCCCCAGCTGTCCAGGCATATGGGACAGCAGTTCTCCAGCTCCGTGGCCATGCTCTCCACGTGCTGCAGTGGGCTGGGGGGAACTGGGGATGTCGAGCTGCAGGGGTGAAAGAAATGCCTAGGTCCCTCAAGAAGGAAACCCTCCCAGCTCCCCAGGGTGAGGTTTCCCCTCCCAGCTCACCTCTGCTGCTGCGAGCACACCTCCTGGGTGCCCCAGCTGCCTGAACCTGGTATGTCTGGGGAAAATCCTTCSACGGCTCTGGGGTTGGGCACTGAGAGCTGCAACGAACAACTCCCCAAGCACCACATCAGCACCAAAGGCCTTGCTCAGCACTCCAAACCCTGCGAACTCGCTCAGCTGGAGCGCAGGCACGAACTGGCTGGGTGAGACCCGGCACCTGAATATAAGCAGCAAGGGATGTGTGGTCACAATCCATCTCTCTTGGGGATGTCTCAATCCATCGTTAGGTGACATCACAGTCTGTCACTCAGGGACATCTCAGTCCTTCCCTCGGTGACATCAGAACCCATTGCTTGGTGATGTCACAGTCCATCGCTCAGGGACGTCACAACACGGCGCTTGCTCTGGCAGCACTGCAGCCCCAGTACAGGTGTCTGGGGGTACCGCAACACCACTGCCCACTCCATCCCCCCATCTCTTGTCTTGTGCTCGGCATCGGTGTTTTGTGCCAGTCACCGAGGCCTCAGCCATGTCTTCCCAGGGCCCTGTCAGGTTGCTCTGGCCATGGCAGACGTCTTCAGGCACATGGCAAGAGGGTTCATTTGATAAAACATCGTGCCTCCCTTGGAGGCTGTAGGACAAAGTCCCACAGGCTCTCCCCACACTCCAGCATTGCTGGCCAGCCCCCTGGGCTCCCCTGCTTCCTCCCACAGGGGGTCAAAGGCAGCACTTGGCTTGCTCTTGTGGGTCTTCTATCTTTCTCCCCTAGCCAGAGGGCACAAGTGTGATCCCTCTGCCCAGTACCCATCAGGTCTCATCTGGGCCTCATCTGGGCACTACATCCCTTTTGGGGTCCTGGACAGGAGGGAGGCTGACAAACCAGAGGGGTTCAGAGGAGGCAACGGGAGGGTCTGTGGGGCTGGGGCTGGGGTTGGTTCAGCATGGAGCAGAGAAGGCATCAGGGCACCTCACAGCACACCCCGGTGCCTATGGGGAAGGCATCAAGGGGATGGGGACAGGCTTTTCCCAGCACTGCCTGGTGGGAGGACGAGAGACGGTGGCATCTCCTGAAACTAGAGAGCTTCAGGCTGGAGATAAGGAATCAAAAGCAAAATCCCTGTGAGGATCATGAAGCACTGGAGTGGGTTGCCCAGAGAGGAGGTAGGATCCCTGAGCCTGGAGGTCAGCCTTCAASACCTGAGTGGCCACAACCCAGAGCACAAATTTCATATCCTGTGAAGGGATACTTGCTGAAGTCCTGGAAGAGAAAGCATTGCCAGTGGGAAATGTAGCAAAGGTTTCCAAAGGTGCAACAGCTTCCATAAGCTGCAATGTCAGAAAACCACTTTCTGGTTTCCTTCAGTTCAGCAGCTTTCACAAACATTGATTTAGAATAGAGTAGAATAGAGTAGAATAGAATAGAATAGTTCCAGTTGGAAGGGACCTACAACGATCATCTAGTCCGACTGCCTGACCACTGGGCTGACCAGAAGTTAAAGCATGTTATTAAGGACACTGTCCAAATGCCTCTGAAACACTGACAGACATGGGGCATCGACCACCTCTCTAGGAAGCCTGTTCCAGTGCTTGACCACCCTCTCAGTAAAGAAATGCTTCCTAATATCTAGTCTGAACCTCCCCTGATGCAGCTTTGAACCATTCCCATGTGTCCTATCACTGGATACCAGGGAGAAGAGATCAGCACCTCCCTCTCCTCTTCCCCTCCTCAGGAAGCTGTAGAGAGCAATGAGGTCGCCCCTCAGCCTCCCTTTCTCCAAACTAGACAAGCCCAGAGTCCTCAGCCGCTCCTAATAGGACATRCCTTCCGGCCCTTCCACCAGCTTTGTTGCCCTCCTCTGGATGCATTCAAGGACCTTCACATCCTTCTTACATTGTGGGGCCCAGAACTGCACACAATACTCAAGGTGAGGCTGCACCAATGCTAAATACAGAGGAATAATCACTTCTTTTGACCAGCTGGTTATACTGTGTTTGATGCAAGCTTACTAATGGTGCATTCAACTCCTGCCTTCAGATCATTGATAAAAATACTGAACAGAACTGGCCCTAGAATTGAGCCCTRAGGAACACTGCTGGTGACCGGTCGCCAGCCAGATGTAGCCCCATCCACTACAACCCTTTGAGCCCCACCATTCAGCCATTTCTTCACCCAGTGCACTGTGCACCTGCTCATCTCACTGTTGGACAATTTGTCCAGAAGGATGCTGAGAGGGACAGTATCAAAAGCCTTACTAAAATCCAGAAAAGCTGCATCCACCACCTTCCCTTCACCCACTAGGCAGGTGACCTTGCTGTAGATTCTTGTGATATTTTTGTTTGTCTCATCTATTTGGTTTTAGTTTAAGTGGAGTTTAGTTTAAGTGGAGGTAGTGTTAGATAAATAGTTTCATTCTGAGAATAACATAACCTTATGTGATGAGGAATGCATAAAGTGCTTTAGAACCTCCCCATAAACACGAAACAATGACAGAGGCCTTTTGGAAACAGAGTACTGTATTAAATCAAGCCACACACATGTATTTACTATAAGTGATCAAAAGCTCTGCAACAAGAGTAAAATCATAAAATCCACAGATTTAGCAAGAAATATGATAACACACACACACATACATATATACATGCATAAATTAAAGTTTGCTCTAAATATTTATTGGGATTTTTTGTTGTACCTTTGAAGTCATGATGTAGATAATTTTTGGTCACATATTAATGTATTGAATGGAACATTGCCTTTGAGCTGGTAGTAGCCTATGATGTCTTCTTTGCTACACAATTGAACCAATTCTGTGATTTTTACTTTCTTTAAACTGTTAAGACTTAAATGAAACCTGCTCTTTACAGACGTAAGTGTCACAGGCTAGATTATCCATAAACTTTGACCTTAATAACGTGTGCTAAATGTTTTTTAAAAATAATATTCACCTTGTTCTCTGAAATCTTATAGTGTAAGAAATATTTTTAGACTACTCATTTGAGAGCTTATGCAGTATGTGATTTACTTAGCTACAGGTTTTAATAAATCTGACTTAAATTTCAATTTAGGACTGAGGAAAAAAAATTCCTCTTTTCAGTGTTGACTTGGTGCATCCTATCTTTTTTGTAGGTGTCTGTATAGATAGGATAATAGCTAATCCTCTCTCCTTTCTAGCCATAGTTAATCCTTTCTGGTACTTATCCTATTAACTACTCCCTTCCTTCTCCTGTTTTTAAATACTCAAACACTGTATTCAAATTATTTATATTTATTGCTATTCTTCTGAAGCCGTTGATGTAAAAATGATACACCCTCAAGCTTCTGACAACTCAAAGAAAAAGTTAGCACATCTTTGTTTCAATAGTTAATTGTGAGTACTCGGAGTGATGATATTTAGGCAATTACTCATTTTACTTTAGTCTGTATTTTTGACAAAGAAGCTTGGATCCATTGAGTTTAATGATTGTCACAACCTAAAGGGTTACCTGGTCTGCAGATGTATAGAGATCATGACCGTGGGTTCATAGGATTCTGTAATACACAAGGACACAGAGACTTTATCCTCTAAATTTCTCTATTTTATTATCAATTACCACAACTACCACATGAATCACCACTAGCAAGTAAGCGATCACAAAAAACACCACTAGCAAGAATACCTATGATTAATAAAGAGAATATATATATACACACACATCAATCTATTACAAATTACTATTAGCAAACAATGATAGAGTATCAATTAGAAGTATGGCAACAATCAATAATAACAGTAATCAATAGTATAGCAACAATCAATAACAGCAACAGCCAAGTAGGCATATACCATTACATAAACTTACCATTAGTGAAGGAACTTATCAACAATATAACAGAAGATATACTCATAACAGATTACTTATATGGAGAGAGAGAGAGACATAATCACTATCAAGTGAATTAGACAGATTTCAGAAGAGGACAAACCATCCCAAAGGAGAGAAAAAACTGATCCCAGAGGGGTACCCAACCATCCCAGGGGTAGGATGACAAACCAAACCAACCCCAAAGGTGGGGTCCAATAAGATAACAGACAGAGTCTCACTTCAAAGATGACCCATGTCAGAGTCTGGTGTCGGCCCGATGTCCCCGGTGAGAGTCCAAGATCTCGTAGAAAGTTCATGTGGAGAATTCAACCTGTTTAGGAAAGGAAAAGTAGGAGCAGCATGGGGAGTTCTCAGAGAGAAAGGCTCCATTTTGGATAAAAATTAAGTCTTTTTTTTAACATAGAGATATAAGAGGGCATAGGACATACTGCTCTGAGCAGCCAATAGATGCTGTTAATTTCGATTTTTCACCTGTAACAGCCAATAAATGATGAAGTTTTCTGTTCTTTCAGAGAAGTTTTATTTTTCCAAACTGTTTACCATCTTTTCAGACATAAGTTGCTGTTACAGTGCCTTGTTTTTACACTTATTGGTGGTATCTCAGGATGTGTCTGGTTTCTAGGTACCCAGCTGTACTTCAAGGATGTTTCTGGTTCCCAGGCCTAACTCCCAGGCTGGCAGTCCCAGGCTGGCAGTCCTTTCTCTGTCAGTATTTTTCAAGAGACATTTTCTTTCGGTCAGTAATTTTCCCTTTCTAACCAGGCCACCTTTATGGCTGCTTACATCAACAATGAGCCAAAACCACTAAAATAATAATTGAAGAAATACCTTTCCTTTAATTCAGGGTATGTTGACCTGGGCTTTCTCAAAAGGTCTTTGACTATTACAAGAACAAAAATACAAGTGTGTCATATATCAGTAAATGAAAGATGGCCCCAGATAACTTTTTGATTTTAACATACTCTTTTCAGAAAGAGTAATGATGCCCAATAGAAGAGAGAGGTATTGAAAAATGACTGGCAACTTGCTGGCAATCTATGACATTTAGAAGATCACCTCTATTGTGCTTAGGTTGATTTTTGTTTTTAAGGGAGACTGTTTTCTTATATTTTATTTTATTTGTAAAATATACACTTCAAAAACTTGACTACTGATAGCCTGGTGCCTGCGTATTAACATAACACAAATTCATTGAGTATGGTAGAAAGACATCAGCTTGCTTTCTTCTGGCTTTCTCTTTGTTCTCAGGGATTCTTCCAGAAGGAGAAAGTAGCTGCAGAGTCTTTCATTTGAAAAGGAATTAAACACTACTGCTGGCTCACTGCTGGCTCTAAGCCACAAGTACACACTTTGGGCCTTCCTCTCTTTCAGATTCCTTTCTTTGTGATTCATTGTTGTCCCCAGGTGCCATTGCTGACACTGGCTTGCCTGTGGCTATAACATTCCTCATACATATAGTTTGACATACAAACTACTGTCTGTCACAGGCTTCTTCTTCACTAACATTAACTACAGTTTGTTTTGTTGGAAAGGCAGAATGTACCTTCAGCTTCCTTTTAAATTTCTGTGCAGTCTTCAGCAGCGTTTTTGTATTTTCTTTTGTATAGTTAGGATCAAATTTACAAAAAATGAAAACATCTCTGAGATGTACATGGAGATAAAGTATATAACAACATAAAACTGGAAATGTTTTTTCTATCGTTTAGGTTTTTTTGACAGTAGAATTTCAGTTTGTTCGGAAAATTATTATGAGACAGAACCAAGTTATGTCATTTGTATCAATATTATTTAGTGCAACTTGACTAGATATGAGTTTGCAAATGTACAGTGTTGAGATAATGAGATAATATTTTCAAATTGAACTTACTTTGTTAAAAGTAAAAATTGAGACTACTAACTTATGAACTTGGTTCTCTCTAACATATCATCAGTATAGGAGAAAAGGAACAGAAGGAAAACTTTCCTAGCAGAGACACCCATATGTGGTAGCTGAATTTGTCCTGCTGCTTCTCTGACCCTCTTTTAGTGATAAGTTGGTTTAATTTATAGACTAGGTGAGTCTGAGCCTTATAAGCTTCATAATTTACCAGTGGGCATATTGCAGTATTACAATTGCTTGACAGAAGAGAACTTAATAGGTAAGTTCTAGAAAAGCATATCACTCTTGAGTTTTGCACAGCTGAAGTGTCAACCACACAGAGCTTACTAAGCATTTTTAGAGTTTTTGATCTGTCAGGGAATTGGGTATTATATGAGAAATACAGTAATGAGATAATACCAACAAATACAATTTTATAAAAATAAAACAAATCTCGGTCTTCATTTTATGTTGTGTGCTAGGCTTCTCATTAATCTGGAAAAGTAGTATAAAATTAATTCTTATTTTTTCTTTAAAAAAGTCATAAAACTTCCCACATTTTTCTCTAAACATAATATTGTTTACATATTTCACTAGCCATAGTTATCACTTCAGTAGGATTCTTCACATTTTTAATGACATCTGGAAAATGCTATAAAATTCAAAAACATTGAATATTTATTGCATTAAGAAATTTTGTCAAACCTGGCAAGAGGTTTGCTGAAATTCTAAGCTGCCTACTCAATTATTTTCTATTACAGTATTAAACTTTCTTGGAGAGAAACAATTATAATAGAAACAAGAGTGTCTTTTCACCTACCAACATATGAGCTTGTATACAAGAGAGTCCTCAACAATATTTTCTTTTCATTACCAATTGCTAATTAGTCCACTGAACTTGTGTATGTGTGTTGTTGCTGTCATGCTTGAGTGCTCTTGAGAAAATCAAGTATCAAGCATATATATTTGATGTCTGATAATTAGGTAATATTGTTCTCCCTTGGAATAATTGGTTTGGAAACATATCATTATTTATTATTCTGAAAGTGTTAGAGGTACTAAGTCTAAATGCACCTGATTTTTTGGTAAGTTGATTTCAATTAGACTTTAGCTGAAAGGAGTTTTTGCAGAAGCTGACAAAACTAAACACTGTTGCATGGGACAAGGGTGAGGGAAATATCGGCTGTAAACAGAAGCTGGAACAGTTGATGAAAGGCTTCCTAACTCTGGCTGTACTAAGATCAGGTAATAGATTGTCTGCTTGTCTCTCATGCAGATGCCTGTCTCTTGCCTCCACTTCCTCCTCCATATGTTCCTTGGTTACAACTGCAAAGAGAAAGTTATTAAGCATCAAATAAATAGAGGCATTCCTTTTTGTGCTGATCACTTCTAGAACTTCCTCTCCTGTTCTCAAGCTCGCATCATTTCTTTTCTCCTATGTTATTGCACCTACTGTTTTTCCTTTCCACTTTTATTTTAGTTGACCCCATTCTTTCCCCTCATTCTCTCTGTTCACACTACATACATACATTTATGATCAACATGGTTTTTACTCACATTGAATCACTTTATATATACCTCTGATCTGCAGCTCTGTTTCTAGTCTACTTATGTAGACTGTATGTTGTTTGAGCAGAGTGATCTATGTATACTGAGTGTATAGAGTGCCTAGGACAATAGAAGCCCACTTTTATTAAATAATAAATCCTATTTTTAATAGGATTTGTTATTAATAAAACATATATGTTCAAATGAAAACATAATCAAGAGCAGGTACGAGCATTAGTAATCATATATATAGCTAATTGAACCAAATACAAATTAGAAATTATGAAACCTTGAACCTGATTCAGCACTGGTAGTTTAGTAAATCTTCAGTTACCTTTATCTTTAGTTACTTTACCCTATGAATGGAAAGAATAGTGGAAGTCAGAAAAATATGATTGTAACCTTAAATTTACACACAAAAGAGCATTACCATCACAGACAGTGCACATCTGTGGAATGAACAGGAAAAAAAAAAGAAGAAAATACCCCTACAGGTTAGTGCCACCTGAATTTCAAGGAGGTATTAATGAATCTGTCATTTTGTCTTGGGTTTAAGCTTCTGCATCTGCTTTATGTTCATCATCATTTAGTAGGTACTTTTCTTCATAAAGCTACTCAAAATACACTACAATGTATTTTTCCTCTCATAATGTGTTCATTTTAAATTTTCAAATTGTTTCCAGAATTGCAATAATTATTTTTGTGTAATTTTAGTTATATTTTACTATTTTTAATTTTGGGATACTTAAGTAAATTTTGTGGAAAAATCACAAATCTCAAACTGACTGGTAACTAGTTCTAGGTGTTTAATATATCACATATTATACACTATATATGATCATAGAATCATAGAATACTAGGTTGGAAGGGACCCCAGGGATCCTCTGGTCCAACCTTTCATGGCAAAAGCATGGTCTAGACAAGATGGCCCAGCATCCTGTCCAGCCAAATCTTAAAAGTGTCCAATGCTTGGGAATTCACCACTTCCCTGGGGAGATTATTCCAATGGCTGATTTTTCTCATTGTGAAAAATTTTCCTCTTGTGTCCAGTCGGAATCCCCCCAGGGGTAACTTGTACCCATTACCCCTCATCTTTTCCATGTCACTCCTTGTAAAAAAGGAGTCTCCATCTTATTTGTAGCCACCCTTTAAATACTGGAACATGGTTATAAGGTCTCCCCTACGCCTTCTTTTCTCAAGGCTGAACAAACCCAGTTCTCTCAGCCTTTCCTCATATGGCARGCTTCCCAGTCCTTTGATCATCTTTGTGGCCCTTCTCTGGACCCTCTCCAGCCTGTCCACATCTTTTTTGTATAGCGGGGACCAAAACTGAGCACAATATTCCAGGTGTGGCCTGGCAAGTGCTGAGTAGAGTGGGATAATGACTTCTTTATCTCTGCTGGTGATGCCCTTGTTGATGCAACCCAGCATCCTGTTGGCTTTCCTTGTTGCAGCAGCACACTGTTCACTCATATTGAGCTTTTTGTCCACCAGGACCCCCAGGTCCCTTTCCACAGAGCTGCTCCCCAGCTGGGTAGATCCCTGCCTGTGCTGCACTCCTGGATTATGTTTTCCCAGGTGCAAGACTTTACATTTGTCTTTGTTGAACTTCATAAAGTTCTTGCTAGGCCACTCTTCCAGCCTATCCAGGTCTTCCTGCAGGGTGGCACTCCCTTCTGAACTGTCCACTTCCCCACTCAGTTTGGGGTATACTCAGGTATCATCGGCAAACTTCATCAGGGTACACTCGATCCCATCATCCCAAGATCACTTATGAAGATATTAAACAGCATTGGGCCCAATATCGATCCCTGGGGGACCTCACTTGTGAGAGGTTGCCAGTTTGAAAAGGAGCTATTTACCACCACACTCTGGGTGTGGCCTGTCAGCCAGTTCTCCACCCACTGCACAGACCACTTGTCTAGACTGTAACGCATCAGTTTCTCAAGGAGGAGGCTGTGGGAAACCGTATCAAAAGCCTTGGAGAAATCCAGTATTACATAGCAAAATATATGCCATATTGCACATTATATATTATTTATTATATGCCTATGTTAACTTTAGGTAACTTAAGGTATCCACTTCCATTCATGTATGAATAAAGGTAAAAACTATTTTTGTGTTGTGCACACTTGTGAAAAAGGATGATCTGATGCTCATGACACTTATGCAATGATACACTTAAATTAAAAGACTTAAATGAGGCTTATATGAACTTTACTTTTGCAAAATATTTTAAAAATGTGTTTATTACAGTTTTCATAGAATCATAGAATCATTTAGATTGGAAAAGACCTTGAAGATCATCAAGTCCAACCGTTAACCTAACACTACCAAGTCTACCACTAAACCATGTCCCTAGGCACCACCTCTTTTCGTACAGCTTTTCCTGGTTATAGATAACCTATGCATCTTCTGTATTCATGTTTTATTTGGAAGATCAAGATATTCATGCATTGTGTGTTGTGTGTTGGGGTTTTTTTTGGTAGTTCGTAGTTAAGCATTTAAGAGAAGCAAAATGGACTTAAATAAATCCACAAATCTGCAGGTTATAAAAAAGCTTTTCTTACAGTAGAGGCAACTAACAGTCAACAATATTTGCAAGAATTTATGGAAGATATGCATGCTGCAGATCCCTATGAAACAGTAGCAGCTGGGGGCTTAATCACGTATATGTGGAAATCCATGGTATCTTACCTTTACTGGAATGATTTTATCACTCTCTCCTAACTGAATTGATTTTAAGTCTTAGAGCTGAATTGAGGACACAAACTCCATCAGCTTTATCTTCCAGCAGGTGGACTGCCTTTGCCAGTGGAAAAAGAACTGTTTGCAGATCAGATAAGTACTAAAACCTCTTCTTATCTTAGGTTACCTGGAAGTCATAAACCTAGTATAATTTATCTTATTTCTTGTACCAAATAAATTCTATGCTAAGTATGAATCCCTGAAAAAAACTCAACAGGTATATTAGAATTCTATAGTAAATAAACCATAGACCATATATTGTGTTTGTAAATAACAAACAGGATGTTAGATGAAGGGGTTTTAAATAAATAAAAGGGTCATGTGTGTATTTTAGTAAAGTTATTAAATGATGATACAATTAGGAACACAAATTTCACACCTACAAGGTGGATCCCATAGCCTTAAAATCTGTGCATCAGAAAAATATTAGGAATTCATGTTCACTTGGGTACTGAACATTATGTAGCACCTTTCACAATAGCTCTGAGGCTGAACATTTTATTTTTCTATATTGGCAGAGGGGTACTTAACAAGAAGACACTGTTAACATAATATGGGATTAATGGGATCACATAGGAATACAGCATCCAGTTCTAASGTCCACACTTCAAAAAGAGATACTGAAAAACTGAGTTTAGAATAGAGCTACAAAAATATTCTGAGAAGTTGAAAGTTAGGGCCCTGAGTGCACATATGGGCCTTAATGGCCGCAGCCATCCTCCCCGAACAACCCCCAAATATGTGCACATATACATCCATACATACAGCCCTGCCCCTGCGCCCAGGGGCTCCAGTTAAGCTCAGGTCTGAGCACTGGGCGCCTGCCTGAGCCCTGCCATAGGTGTCCCTGAGCTCAGCCCTGCTCCTGTCCATCCTGACTTGTTGGCTGCTCTCCCCAGACTGATCTTTGACCTCACTCATCACCTTGCATTTGTCCGGTGATGGCTGTGCTACCGGCGGGATGCGCTTCTGGGGCCACCCTGCTCTGCTCTGCTCACCTTGCTCGGGTGTTGCAGGACTGTGCCCCGTTGGGGAGGGCACTGCCCTGCCTGCCCTGGGGCCACGCTCCCACCCTTGCAATCCTCCCTTGGGAGCAGCTCTGCTATTGCTGCTTCCTGACAGCTATCGCCTTATTATTTGAGGCAAAGAAAGTTTGGGTTTTTTTTAATCAAACTGGAAGGAACTTGACCAGTATCTAAATGGAGAGACATTTCTCATTTTACTGAAGATGTCAACTAAGGTATGAAATCTATAGAAGTTCAGACTAGATGCTGTACCTTTTTTAAATTCCAATGCTTTTTGCTGTTTTTGTTATTATAGTGTAAGTCATAGGAACTGCATCCAAAATCATTCTAATTCTTTATCATTTAAAAGTCTGAAAGCCCTGTGAAAAGACATGCGGTAGCTCAGGGTTACTGATTTGAATGTGTAACCTCACTAAATTCTGTGGTCTTTTTTGGTCAAACTAAATAGTTGTCATACTGTTCTCTGGCCTCATAAAATCTATTAAATAACTTTTATCATGTAAGTAGTGTGGAAACTAAAATGACAAATATGATTTAATCTGTCTATTCAAGGATCAGTGTGAAAGTTAATAATAAAATATAGAAATGTTATTCTCCTAGCTTACACACTTGTCCAGGGAATAGATAAAGCTATGATGACTATGCAGAAATTGTGGAAGATGTAATAAAGTAAATATGACAAAAACAGCAGTCATTGCCAAGTGAACTGTATGAAATTCAGATCAACACAGACAGGCAAGAATGCCTGTTCTTTTAGCACTTGAATAAGAACTTAAACTTGTATTTAATTTCATTCCTATTCATAATATAAAATGCTTAATCTTAGATAATTTAGCATGTCTGACACTAAGTACAGAGCATTTGAAGTGTTTTGTCTTAGGTCAAGAGTGTGCCCAGAGTAGTTCAGGAGCCCTTGTGAATAAAATTTTGTGCTGATTTGCCTCCAGTTTTACTACCCTTTAAATGTTGTAGCTGTCTTAATAAGTCCAAGACTTCCAGAGATAAAGCACACAGAGCACATTTAGAAATGCAATTCTAAAAGCTGACAATAAAGCAAATAATGGGATTTTCCAAAAGTGCCTGTACACACTAGACTGTCCCACATATCTACAGAATCAGATTCTTCTTCTAACTGGAAAAAAATTCATCTCTAGTATGCAAACAAAGTACCAAACAGTGACAACTCAGACTCTCTGGCCCAGAAATATACCTGTTTAGATGAGTCTCTGTTGTCTTCCTCCTTCATTACCCGAGTTTGCAGGCTGCTATGGCTGACACCACCAAATACAGCAAATGTACCAAACACCCTCATGTAAATGTTTGAAGCAGTATTTTACTTTCAGTCCAACAAATAAATAAGGCATATCCTTTGCATTTAACAGCAAAAAACATTCAAACAAAAATGTCCTTTGATCCCCTTCATATATGTCCTTCTGTCCTTCTTGGGGCAAAAGACTGTCTATTTCTTTTGAAGCATTGCCCTCAAAAAATCTGTCTTTTTTCCTTCTTTCATGTCTTGGAACTCTTAGTTATGCCAGCTATGAATCAGATCCCTGAACTTACTGCCAGCCTCTGCACTTGGTTTCCTTAAACAGAAGAGCCATCTGGTCTTCTATGTTCTTCTGGCATCCTAATATGCCAAAATAATATCTTGCCAAAACTCTGATTCTTGAGCATCTTTGCCTTTGCCTTTGTCTTGCATGAAAGTATGCTGTTTACTGTTTATTAAAATTGTTGGAAAGAAGGTGGTCTGGACAACTCCTATTTTATATGGTTTTTTTTATTATTTTATTTTTTATTATTATTTACATTTATTGATTATTGATTTAAAATAATAATAAAAATTACAGGTTTCCATTAACCAGGTTTTACTATAACAGGAAAAATGTGAAAATGTGGTACTACAAACATGGTTATATGTGAAAGCAGTTCTCCCTAAGGTACTTCAGATTTGTGATCTGCCCGTCAGTTTTAGATGTTACGTCCATGGAGAAAGTAATGGTAGAGCGCTGTGCTGCCATTTTTTGAGGTGTTGAAATAAAATCTTCTTGTTCTGCTTTAGGCATAGTTTTCCCATGCACAAACATTCAAAAATTATAGTGCCTATAGAAATACAAAACCATATATAACTTCTCTGGGAGGAAGAAAATAACAAAACAAAAAAAAAGACAGTATAATGATATTAACATTTAATTAAACAAGCAAAATCCATGAATTCCAACATTACTGCTATTCCTAATGTAATTTCTTCTTACTCAGAAATAAGATTTGCATTGCCATTGCCTTTGGGAATCTACAAAAATCTTTTTTTCCCTCTGCTTGTCATAGTTTGGGATGTCAGCTTTACATTGTCTCTGCTGATTAGTAGTGGTTTAAGTAGGACCTTCTGTGAAGCTTGACAGGTTTCTCTATACTGTTACCACTAGTTCAATTCATTCGGTTCCACTGATTTCTAAATATCCTCTTGCAGAAGCTAGAATAGGAACCTTAGATGGAATTCCTAAATGCTTGAATAAAAGTCTCTGTAACACATAGGCTTCTGCTAAACATAAATGTGTCCTAGAAATCAAGCTCATTGTACATCTTAAACCTGAGACCTTGCCAGTTTTCAGTTGTTTTTCATGTATATAGAGAGCAAAACAAAGCTACATTGTGATTTAACATATATTGTAAAAATTATTAAGTCAGTGTTTAAAACAGAAAATATCTCCTCAGTTTAAAAAATTCTGATGAGACTTAGCAGTATTTTGGTTAAAAGTACCTCAGTTAGGTGGCAGCTTGAAAGTGAATCTGTCATACTCATAAAGCGTACAAGAGAGTGTGCCTGTGATTGTAGGAAAAATTTCTCTTGGCACAGAGAACTATACCTGACATTGCGTTATTGGAGTCTACACCAGAGTATTGGGAAGACAGCTAGGTGATAACTGGGATTTGCTGGTAGCAGCAGAGCTGCTCTCTGTTTTGTGAGCGACAGGGAGCTAATGACCTTCTTAGCTAGGTGAAGAGTGCGAAGCATTGTTCAGATAGAATTTCTATCCTATATGTCCTTGATCAATAACAAATCTAGCAAGTGCATAAACAATCCACTAAATACCAGCTGAAGCAATAAAAAACAGTAATTGAAACTATGGTGAAGCAACATTATAATTAATGTAAATAAGGCTGCCCAGACATGGCTTTTTGCCTCTATTGAGGACAAAGAGCTCAGTCCCTCTAAGCATCCCAGCTTGTGAGTTTATGCATACATTATCTTCAGTGATCAAAATAAGAATTAAATACATTTTTTAAAAAATGTATGAGTCCATTACAGGAATGAAGGAGTTATGATGGAWCTTTTGCTAACATTTAAAGTAGAGAAGTAAATTAAAATTCCAAGATATAGCTGTTGTTATATTCTTCTGAAAAAAGAGGAGATGACCATATAGAAATTAAACACTTCTATGATTTCCAGTGAGGTTCCAATGATTATTGCTCTGTTATCATTTCATTATATACTTCAAATAGAATTAAAGTTCAAAAATTACAAAGCAGAAGAGTTAATAAATATTTCTGAGATGTACAGCTTTGTTGAGCTGAATCTTATACAGAGAAAAAGACAAGCAAAGGTAAAAAAGAAAGTAGATGTGACATGTTAGAATGACTTATTTTTCAGATCGTAATGGTAATTAATTCATTTTAAAATATGCTTAGCTTTGGGGCCTACTGCTATGTAAAAGGCAAGAAATACTTTTCTTAAACCTCTTATATATCTTTATAGGTCAGAAGTCAAATGTTTTTGGTGAAATGGTATACTAAGTAACTGTGTTAGTTTACCATAAATTAAGTAAAAAGGGAACAGTCATAAAATACATTTAAAGAAAAGCAAGAAGACATATCCTGTCCTAATCAAATTATAAATGTATAGACTGACATACTAGCCAAGGCTGCAGAAACAAAGCACCAGAGCTTTTCATAAAACAGATGGCACCCTGAGGGACTAAAGTACTGAGGAAAGAAGCTATCCTTGATGAGCTAAATGGCCTTTACTTGATCCTGAAATTTTCTTCTGTGGATTGGGGGGGGGGGGAGAAAAAAAGAAATTTAGTCTTAAAACAATTTTGCTCTCTTATCTGGGAGACAAAGAACATATTATGCACAGGTGTTAGCATTAAACAGAGTTATAATAAAATCCCGTTACCCACTCAAGAAACTTAAAACTTCCCTGCAATTTAGCTCATTTCGTAGCACATTCTTTATACAATCAGATATACACACATGCACACAAATATTGAAATAATGCTGTCTGAGGCAAATATTTTTAATACATTAAAGGAGAATTAAAGGATAATGTTTTCACTTTAATAAGTACATGCAATATGAACTTTATTGCATTCATAATTGAATGATGTACAAATGCATGATATGAAATTATTCTATTTCAAATAGACTCCATCAGTGAGGAATAGATGTCCACAATTATATGTTAAGCTGTATAAATAGCTCTCAGGATATAACTGTAAGTGAACTGTTGTACATGCAAAGGGTAACTGTATTTCTAAGTGGTCCCCCACATGAGAAAATACAATTAATATACATAAAGAAGCATGTCATTTTTCAGAACAACCAAAGCATCCTGAAGGAATCATATGGTGTAAATGATCATGTTTATCACCTAAATATAGTATGTGAAACCTGGTTGCGCATATATCCTTTACGCCAGGAGCACAGACAAGATTTTTTAAAAGGTCGAAATCATTCATGAAGAAGGATGATATCCCAAATTATCAGGGGGAAAAAAAAGATAGGGATGGCAATGCACAGGCTTATGTGCTCCAATTGCCATGCTTTGTGGCTGATGACTTCTGAAACATGCAGACAGTCAGAGATACATTACGCTGTTCCATAGACCCTATACATTTTAACTTTTGCTTACAGTATGTTTGACAGTAACAGAATTTAAACAAGTTTGGCATATGAGAATCACGTAATGTATTAATTATCAGGTGCAAGAAATAATACTATATTTAATGACATTAACCTTCCACTTTCAGTGCACATTCTTCTTCATACCACACATTCATCTCATTATTTCTGTCTCTGCCCTTTAAGCACTTAGTTTCCAAGTATGTGATTTTTCTTTCTGCCTTCATTTCACTGCTTCTTAAGATTCCATTTAGTGCACTTGGGTATCATTGCAGAAAACCACCATTTTACAAAGAAGTAAATGGGAATTAAATTGGAGCTTAAGATTAAGCTCACACTAGAATGCAGTCAGAATAGACACACACAAGCTCAGATGCTTTCTCAAATGAGGGCCATGAAGGCTGTGTGGTTTCTTTCAATTCTTCCTGCTTCATTTCCACTGTTTTTCAAGTAAGTAGATAGGTCCCAACTCCTAGATACTTGTTTAATAACACAGCTGATTGGCAGATAACATTTCTGTTTTGCAACAAAGTTTGAACTTTCAAATTTGTTTTTAATTCTGCTTACAACGTTTTCTTGGAACAGAATCATACCTAACTGCCCGTGTTCCATTTGCTGTACACGCTGTTGTACACTTACTTGATGATATCATTTGACTTTGACAAAATGACATACTTTTACAAAAGCATATTATTCTGAACCTATTCATGTTAGGTCTATCTTTTTAAGCAATCCAAGATCAGGAGTTTCTTTTGGTTTGGGTTTTCTGGTAAATCAGAATATTAGTTTATAATCAAGTGGGTAATTTCTGTTGCACATAATTTAATAGATTTCTCCTCATTAAGACTGTTTTAAAGCAAATCTATAGTTGTATACAAACTTCAAAACAATAATTAGTGATTTAACTATTAAAATACTTACTGAGTAATATAAAATATATGTCCTTCTTTTACATCATAACTGGCTGACTGAGTATATTATGTTATATTTTAGAATCAGGTAAGAAATATTAAATGCTCTGAATCTTAATTTACAGAGTTTATCCTGAAAAATTTAATCCTCCAGGTACATAGATAAATTCCCTTTGTTTTTGTTTTTCCCCAATAGTAGGGTTTTTCTAAGATAAATATATCCATGCTTAGAAAGGATAATCAATTTTGTGTTTGTCTGCACTAAAATCTTTGCCACAGGTAATCATTTGTACTGTAGTTTACACCAAAGTCTCTCAGAAGTTACAGAAAAATTATTCAATTGTTTTATCTCTTTTCTCTTTGTGTCTTTGTATTCTTTATCTCTGAATTATACGTATTAAGTACTTATGAAAAGCTTCCATAGCAGTTATCCTCTATAAACAAATGACTGACTGACAACAGTAACATCAAAGAGTCTCAGTAATATGTGGAGCTGAAACTGAAACTTTTAAGGCCTAATACAAAGTATTAAATCATGGATAATTTGAGAAAAATAATGTTCTCTTATGGACAGAAGTGTGAGTCAGAAAAAGGAGACTTCAGATCCTGACACTTTTTCCAGCTTCCTAATGTGATTCTGACCGAGCTACTTGACGTCTTGGTGCCCAAAGTCCTCATCAGAAAAATGGGAGTAATTTTATTCCTCCTACCAACCTGTCTCTTTAGATTATCAAATCTTCAGTACAAAGGTTGCTTATTATTATGTATGATGCCTGAAAAGCAAGGCCCTGAATCAGTTTTGGCTAAGAGACTCTACTGTTATGCAAATTGTAATTTAAAACCACACTGAAGATATTTTAAGAACAAAAAAATCCAAGGATTAGTAGATTCATGATTTTTCTGGGAAAAAAATCTGACTTTGGTTATGCTGCATCACATTTGAATTTCAATTCCCACATCTTCTAACTTTGTAACCTTGTTTTTTGAAATTTTCAGAAATGTTGAAGTAGGACTGTTAAGCATTGCTATGTGTACTTATTGCACCTTCTGCAGCAGCTATGTGTTTACTTTACCACTGTTCACTAAAGGTGAGTGGTTTAGGAGAAAATACGTAAAATAAGTGGAAGCAAAATGATGACATAATATTAGCTATATTTTTAATTTGCTATTTCTACTCCCATCAACTGGAAATGAATAGCCAGACTCCTAAGCTGTATGATCCTACTTAATGTATCATGTAGAGAAAGAGGACCATAATCCTGATGTATATGAGCAGAAAAGACTTTTCCTGTCAAAGACATAACATCCTTCGGTTTCACAGATGTATTTTAGATTCAGATGACTCATATCTCTAGCATGGACAATAAGGAATGAATGTGCCAAGGACAAGGAGGTAGCAAGCTAAGCTAGACTTTGGACATTGCAATCTTTCTCTGGCATACTAACTGCTAAGGACTCCAAAACAGTGGCAGAGGTCACTGACATTAAATAACAGTTATAAGTATTGTCATGGTTAATATGCCTGTTTGTATCAGCATTGCAACCGAACATGTGTGTGTGATGCAYACACACGTATATATGTATGTATGTACATATGTATATATTACAATTTTTGTTACTCATATGCTTCCTACATGTAACTAAATGCATCTTTGTCTGCCTCTTTTGTGACCATATTGCTCACAGACTTACGTAAATTTGCTGGCTAGGCCATTATAGTATTACAAAATACATGCAAGACTCTTCTTGGTTACAATACGTTAGTATACATATTTGGGTTGGAGACAAACTTATATTACCTATACCCAGATTAACCCACTTATAATTTTCATACACCTCTGCTTTGGCTACACTATAGAAACTAATAAATTCGACTTTTTTTGTTGTTTGTTTTTTATAATCAAGAATAATTGTAGTATAGGGCAAATCTATGCATATCCATACATTTTCCATATATATGTATATTTGTCCCATACAAACTTTGACCGTACATTGTAAAATAACTAGATATGCTCAGTAATGTCATCTGGTCTTTGTAAAATATGGTGCTACTCTGACGAGACCCCTCTAAAAGTGTATCTCTCACCACTGTATTTCTTATACACTGTCTTCCTCTCAAATTAACTTAATCAGCATGTAAAAAGAGATTCATTACCTTCATCATAACAACTGTAATCCCTGCAAATTCTTCCAAGCAATATAGCAAGTGTAAGGTAATTTGATGCTGAGTTCAAGTCTTCTGTATTTTCTCTTTGCGCAGTATAAAGTTGGTTTTGTTACACATTGTTCCTTTAAGCATGTGGATGGCTACAGAAATCACAAAAAAAGATCCTTATTTTTAGATATGAATTATCAGCCCTATCATTTCTTTTTTTGCTTAATGGGCCCTGGCATTTCTGGGTAATTCTCACATCATTATAGATCTTGGGCATATTTGTTGGTAGATGTTGTTCTATGTTGTATGTTATATCATTCTGTTCTGTTTTTTAATTATGTTTTGTACATAGCACCTTGAGGTAAAAGTCATCTTTCTGTTATGCATTTGTACAGTAGTACCTTATGTGTTACATTTTTAACTGTTCTTTAACTTTTATACTAGGTCATTAATAAAACATACATTATATAATGCTATGATTAAAACATACAACTCCAAGGTTGTCTGTTGGTGTCTTTCCCATAGATGATAAGGATTAAATCAAATTCTCAACAACACATAAATGTGTGGACCATACTGACAACTATTTAAAAAAATTAGAAAATAGAAGCTTGAACTGTAACTGACAGATTCTGGGAAGTAAAAGTTAAATAGTTAGAGACAATTTTTTTTGAGCTTTGGGATTTTTTATACTCTCATGGGATCAAATGAACGTGACACCTGTATGTAACATCTTCACATCTGCTTGAGAAGAAGAAAAGTAGTTATTATGAAACAGTTGTTGCAATGTACTAGTCACCCTGTGCTCATAGAGTATTAAATGCATCAAATAGACTAACTTTTGAAGATCTGGTGAATGGAAAGTACTTTGAACAGTCAACAAAACTGACACATACTTCAGATGAAAAATCTGGTCTTTTAACTTTGACACATTCTTTGATTCTCTTAAGAAAGCTGCCTGGGTAATGGTCTGAGTTATGGAGGAAACAAAGTCTGTACTAACAGACAATGGTTGGAGTTTCCACTACCAATGTTTTTAGCAGTTACAGAACCAAGGCAAAGTAACTGCAAAAAAAATATAGATTGCTTTCATTGTGACCGTGCAGTATTTCAGCATTTTGCATTTTGTGTACACTCAGTCTGTTCAGACATAAATAGTATCATGACATACAAAACAATAAAGGAACAAATCCATTGTTACAATGGCCAAATGGTTGAGAGGTGCAGACACATCTTTACATTCAGTAAAACTTAAAAGTATATAAATAGCTTAGAAGCAAAGGAGTGGCCTTCATGGATACTTCTACACAGATAATTCAATGAAGGCCAGCAGTGCACTTGTAAAGTGAATCTCCCAGTAGTCCCCACATACTGTGCTTAGCTTTGCACTGTGGAGCAGTTTCAGTGTGCATGAAGGGGATCCCTTTCAGATGAAGGTAAACTACAATATTTGCTTCAGGAGCAGAACTAATGCGTTCTAGGTTTAAACATGCATTGTACCTATGGGACCCAACTACAGATAATCCAAAGTCAGAAGCTCCTGCAATATGTACAGTGTGGATTTCAGGTCTTCAGCCCCAACTCTTTTAATCTTTAGACCCATTCCCATTTATGCACACTACTTGCTAATGTACACATAGCCACTGACTCCATCTGGCTTGGAAGTATCTTGTTTCCTAATAACTCATATCAGTTGTCTAGAGTAAGGCAAGCATTTAATGGATGTGGACTTCATGAGTCAGAGAAAGTGTCTGTATTTCATGGCACCCATTGAATTTCATTTCATGAATATGATGTTATAAAACACTTCTGTTTAAGAAGTATGATTATGGTGTTCATTAAAATGAACTGGGTAGTCAGTAGTCCTTTCTGAAGATTTTGTTTAAAGTATTTTTGAGGTTGCAGTGGTCATCATTAAAATATTGTCAGCTGCCACATAGCCGACACAGTTACTTCTTGGTTAAAATGAAACAGAAGTCTTTCAGAGACACTGCAGTGACTGTTGACTCTTCAGATGGTGACCTGATTATTTTACCATTTTTATCATGTACCACAGTTTACAGTGCTTAGTGTAACAGAAGGGATTTGCTTACACATTGCTCCTAGCATAAAGTCACTTTAAATTAGATGGACTAGTAGAGAAATGCTCTTAAAACCTCCCAAAGCAATATATTGTTATCTCTTTTGCTCAGTAATGAGAGCTAAACCAGGAGAGAAGATTTATGAAGATATTAGGCATAACAGCTGAGGATGAGGTTTTTTTATCATACACTCCATGCTATTTAGATTGTTTGGTTTAACCAATAGGAAAGAGAAATTAGCCTTTACCCACCAGGGAGAAAGAGCAGAGCAAGTACTCCACACATACCTATGAAGTGATACAGATGCTGAATGCAACCAGAGAATTCAGTAGGTACAAGGCAGAGTAATAATAATAATAGTGCAATACTGTTTTTTTCCCTTTAATTATGCCCCCTCCTGAATGAGGAGAAGGCAAGTATGGCAAGAGAACTTATAGCAGGGAAATGCAGTTACTATTACAATTAATATTTACCTAATTTATACTAACATGAGCAGGATCTGTAATCCAAGTTTCCTCATATAATCCCAGTGAATGTTTTAGACATTATATTACAGGTAAATCCACATACGAAATCTCTCCTTTCACTCCCCTTTTTCTCCATCACTTGCTTCCCCTCCCTCCCTATCTTCATTTATACCTTCCAGTGAATCTTTGAGAGTTCTTTTAAACAAAATAGTGATCTATACAAATGAAATCCTCAATGACATTTTTATTGAAAGACATTCAAATAAAAAGAAAAGGAAGATAAAAATTGCTAAAGACAGGAAAAAAAGAAAAAATCTTGAAAGGTAAGAAGAGAAGTAAAAAAAGTAGACTAAGCAAATCTCTTCCCTTCCAGATTGCAAACAGAAAGTCACTGAGAATATCTACTCAGAAAATAAACAGACAACAGGTAGAAATTTTGACATCCACATCCAGCTTGTAAGAAACATCTTCTTATTTCTTTTTTTTTTTTTAATTTTTTTATCTTCACCTTTAACTGTCTCTTCAGGTGATTGTCCTTTTCTCTAATTTTCTAATTTCCAGTAATAGCCCCTCTTTCTTCCTGTGGTGGTGCATTTCCCCGCCTTCCCCTAGGCCTCTCTATGATCTCAGAAACTCCTGTTAGGTCTTAGCCATTGTGTAACGAGTTGGGTAGTTAAGCGTTCCTTGATCGTACCAAGCACTCTTGCATGGCTGAGGTGGGGAGCAGCTCTGATTGTACCAGGAACACTGGCTACCTGATCAAGGTAGGAAATGAAAGCAGGAGACAATTCATCATTCCTGACAGCCCTGAAGCATTCCCTACCTGGATCGTAGATCAAGTGGAACGAAACAATGGTTACCACAAAATGACACCATTGTAACCGCAAAACAATACCATAATTAATATCCCAGACCACCTTGGATAGTAGCCAGGATGGAAAGTTACTGATGACTAAAGCCAATCATCTTGCAAGCCTATAAACAATGGTCCCCAAGCGAGACCCTTTGAGCTCTCCTGGACTGCAGCGGGCTGCACCCAGAGTCTCCCTCTGAGCGGGACGCCTCTCAGAGTTCGCAAACCCTCGAGTTTGTGATATTCAGAGGACCATCGGGACCTGGCCTGAAACACTCTTCGGCCGAGACACCACTTGAGGCTCAACTCTTCGCCTGTTGAGAAATGCCGAGACATTGAGCATGAGTATTTCACGGCGCTCGAGGGGAATTTTAACAGGTACCTTTATCTAGCTTAAGGCCTTTATAACCTAGCTTCAGGCCTGTAAATTTATCTAGCTTTAGGCCTGTATAGATCTATTCAGCTTTGGGCCCTTATGTGTGATGTGTGCATGTGTTTGTGTGTATTGATTTACACAATCAGTAATAAGCATAATCTGTAATCAAGTCACTTTAGTAATTGTGGTAAACTTGATTAACTCACTTAGTAACTGCTAAAGTAGTTAATGATTAAGTGCTGTTAAAAACTTATGATTTACCTCAAAACTGTGAATGAACTTTAGGTTGCTGCTAAACACATCTAATCCCTTAGGCATAAGCCATTGACCAGTTCTGAGACTAGGGGTAGATTCAGCCGCACCTGGACTCCTCTCTGAGAAGGAGTTTAGAAAGCAAGGGGGTCTACTCTGAACCTCATGACTCAACGGGAGGATCTCCTTATTCCTTTTGTATTAGACATAAACTGTTGTCCAAGTCTGAGACTAAGATTGGATCCAGCCGGGTCTTCTCTGAACCTTGTGACTCAACGGGAGGGTCTCCCATACACCTTTTTTCTCAATCTCTATAAAAATCATTCCAATCCAAATTCTGACACAATTTTCCCTGTGTATGCTTAATCCATGTAATAAGTAATAGAGTGGACCTTGCCATTGAATTCTGTTAAGTCGTGCTTTTATAAATCTCTATTAAAATCACTTTTTGCTGATATCTTTGCTGGTGTTTCTTTAAGTGGCCTTAGAACCACTCATTCATGACACTTCCTCAACTTCTCTAGAACTTAAACTAGTCTAAACTCATTGCAAAAAATATTTTGGGGCTATTTTTTTTCATAATAATCTGCTGGAAATCTTAAAATTATTGCAATACATAACACACTGGAAAAGAGTGAGGTTAAAAAGTGAGTAAATACTCGAGTATTGGTATCCAGTAGATACCAAGGTGAATCTGATATTACTTTTGTTTTATTTCATGTCCCGGACAAAATCTTTGTCCAGTGCAAATTGGCATGATTTCAAATAGATTCCATTGAATTGCACAGCTTTATAACAGCTGAGAATATGACCATGGGAAGATATCCATGCAAATACATACAAAAGAGTTGACAAGCTTAGAAGTAGGCTGAAACCTTAACCTTTAGTCTTGGTATCTTTATGATTGTTCTTTTTCCTTTCATTCTCCAGCAGCCAAGTATTAGGAAGAGTATGAGTATGAGTATTATTTTAAATTAGAATAACATCTACTGCTATAATTCCATAACTATAAAACAAATCACTTCTGTAAGGTTATCTCCCTGAATTTAAGTTTTTAAAATATGACCTATTCTAACCTTTTTTTAAAGCATTATCTACTAATTAGCTGACTGATTATTTGTGTATTTATTGAAGTCCTCTTAATGGCTTTGGACAATTGTTGGTTAAGTGGCTACATAGGAGAATATGTTAATTTCTACCTTCTTCATCATGTAGGTAGATTTGCAAGAGTTTGAATAGCCATGTACACAATAGTCATTCACAGATGAATGGATCTCTTAGGTCATGAATGAGGTATGTTACAAAAGCAGTCTGAGAACACTATTTCTAAAGAATAAATTTTATCCAATGATTCAGAACTGTGCTTCATAAAGTTTGATCACATCATAGGGATCCCTTCACCTGTCAATAAAACAATTCTATTTCTTATTTGGAATAAATATGAAATTTAAGCGTAGCTCCCCCCCAAAAAAGTAAAGAATTCATAATCATCATAATAAAAGCATCTTTCTTGCTCACAACCAGAATAAAGACAAAGCTAAAAGGAACCCCAAAGGGTGACCCAGACAACTATTGGTTTAATCTCTTTATTGCAATGCCAAGCTTCTGCAACTACCCCGTGCATCACTAGAGACTAAGAATATCATGACAGTGTGCCAGGACATATGGAAACAGAAATCAGAGTTAAAAACAAAAAACAAAAAACAAAAAACAAAAAACAACCCCCCCCCAAAAAAAAACAAAATAACAAACTACTAATTTTTCTCACAACTCTTTAATATCCACTTTTTCTGAACTTCATAATTATTTCATCTGCTATAGCTGGCATTTTGTTCATCCTTCCCTGAAGAGGTCTTTCACACTGGAGCAATATCAAGCTAAAACAAACAAACAAACAAACAAAAAAACACATAGGGAGATTTTATATAAAGAAAAAAATAGAGTTAGGAGATTTAAAACTGTGCATATGCTTCTATGAACTGGTTTAACTTGATTGTGTTAAAAGGTTTTGTGTTCTGAAACACTCTTAACAGCTGTATCTGTTCATAGCAAGTAGTAGTGATTGTCATTTAAACATGTAGTACTATGTGCAGTAATGACACTGACACAAATTAAGTGCTGTTTAGTAATGCTTAGCACTTCTTATACAAGGATACAATTTTAGTGCTGATTCTGAACAAATAGCAACAACCTTTTACCTGCTTTCCAACCTTCCAAAAATAACAAATAACGCCATCCTTCACCCAGAACCATACTCGGGGGAGGGGGGGGGGAGAAGAGAGAGAGAAACAAAAACAAAAGAACAGAAAGGAATAATATGGCTATAGATTTCTGTCCTGGTTTCGGCTGGGATAGAGTTAATTTTCTTCCTAGTGCTGTGTTTTGGATTTAGTATGAAAACAATGTTGATAACACACTGATGTTTTTAGTTGTTGCTAAGTAGTCTGCTAGTGAAGGACTTTTCAGCTTCCCATGCTCTGCCAGGTGCACAAGAAGCTGGGAGGGAACATAGCCTGGACAGCTAGCCCAACTGGCCAACAGGGTATTCCATACCATGTGATGTCATGCTCAATATATAAATAGGAGGCGTGGTCCAGGAAGTAGTGATCGTTGCTTGGGTATCTCTCAGCGGGTGGTGAGCAATTGCATTGTGCATCACTCATTTTGTATATTCTATCATTATTATTATTATCATCATTATTTTCCCTTCCTTTTCCGTTTTATTAAACTGTCTTTATCTCAATCCACAAATTTTACTTTTTTTTTTTTTTTTCGATTCTCTCCCCCATCCCACTGAGGGGAGGGGGGAGTGAGCGAGCAGCTGTGTGGTGTTTGGCTGCCTGCTAGGTTAAACCACAACAATTTCCTTTTCAATATTTTTGTCAGAAATTATTATGTCCACATTCTTTTTACTAGTAAAATGGTCAAGGGTTATTAAAAGTGGTCATGTATTTCTTTATTAATGAAGCAGGTCTTACATATTCTCCAGCATCTCCAGAGCTGCTAAAATGTCCATCTTCATGCCCATCTGTTCTCATCTGTTTGGAAATGAAGGGGCAGCTCTTCAGATTATCAGTGCCTCTCTCTAATTTAGTTAGACTTTACCCTTTCAAGAATCAGATGTAGTTTCTTTTACCCCTGCTGATTCTAACCATATCAGATTTCTAAGAAACCCTAAAATTTTCCAGATGTTTCTTAAGCAGTAAATTCACCTTTTCAGTCCCTAATATTCATTTCTTTATAGTATATTAAACCACTACTCAGTGAAAGAAAAAGAGTAGATGTGTCCTTTTCTTGCATCTGAGGACTGAACAGGTTTTTCCCCAGATATCAGTAAATCACCCACCAGCTACACAGCAAAGGATTTGAAGTATGCATTTTGCTGAGTAGTTTTACAGGACATAACGTGACTATTTAACCTCAATAACGCTAAACATTATTAAGTGTTTTGTTGAATCAAGCTTTGATACTAGTGTTATACAATACTATACAGTATATGGAAATTCCCTGAAAATTCCTCAAAATTTTGTGGACATAATCTTTGAGGTTAATCAAGCAGATGCTTTACCTTAGTCACATAAGTAGTCATATTCATAGGCTGGTTCAGTATCCAGGTGCAGTATTTTTCCCAAAAGAAGAATTATTATACATCAGATATATGTGATAATCAAAGACATTGATATCCACGTATTTTTTGTATGGAACCTGCAAACAGTTCATGCTGATATGTAGTGATATCTCATCATGTCTTACTAAATTGTTAACCAACCCTTACAAAAGAACATTGCATGTTTTGAGTCTGCCCTAGGCTTTTAATTAATGTTACTGATTTTTTTCTGACATCACATTCAATAAAATATTGTGCAAATTCCTTTAACACATCAGGTTCTGAGCCAATTCTAACCCAAAGTTTGTCCTTTTGCACTTATTTCTATTGTTTTTTCCATGGATTTTTAACTCACCTTCAATTGATATTTATATACAGGACTTCAATGAAAAGAATTTCCCAAGAATAATTTGGAGTTCATAAAGGCTGTAAAACAGCAATGTATAACTATATTAAGGATATTGCTGAGCATAAATTCTGGGGAAAAAAAATTATGTAACAAGCTCCTTATTAACTTAACATAACTATGTTGATGTAATTCATTCAAGCAGTGTCTAAAGTCACATCCTTTTATAAACATGGATGCATAATTTTTTTTCTTTTCTGAAAAGCAGGAGAATAAAGAATTAATAAATTACTTTTTTACTTTTTTTTTCCCTTCTCAGCACTGCAGTCTTCTGTAGAAACATTTCCATTCATAGGAAAACATAACTTTATATTCTAGACCTTTCTTTCAGAAATTGTATGAGCCCTACTTCAACTATTCATCTCTAAATAAGATGGCGTATTTATCCTCTCAAAAGTACTCACTATTCCCCTTATTGTGCCTGACTATGCCAGGTTATTTTATTCTTCTGTCACTAAAGGTACTGAGATTCCTTCTACCTTACTATATATGAGGACACAAACAGACAGTCATTTAATTGTGTCATGTAAAATGGCATGTGTAATTTCTGAAATGATTATAACTAATAGCAGAATGTTATTAAATATTAGGTAACATTAGAAGTCTAAGTTGAAAAGAAACTTCTCCCTACTCAGTGAGTGAATTAAAATAAAATTCTGACAAAGAAAATATAAATGTGTCAGGAGGAGCATTTGTTATGAGGGGAATTCAACCTTGCTGATAAGTTTGACAGATTTGTCCAGCGCTATCATTTTTTTATTGGTGGTCAAATATGCTGAGTGCTCCAGTATTTGGTATGACAGACATGGTAGACCATGAAGAGTCCTTTGGCAGAGAGTGGGCTGAGACATATTGAAACTGATTGATTACTTGGATTTCAAAAGTTTTTTGCAACTTTAGAAACTTGTTCATAATTTTTCAAGGTAAGTATTGGTAGGAAATAATGATGAGAAGGGTGTCTAATTAGACTAGTCCTCACTAGCTTTTCAAAATAGAGTTTGTTTTAGTATCTATAACCTGATTCTCAAATTTTGTGTCCAATATTTTACTGTGTTTCTGTCAAAGCCCTTTAGTAGGCCTAGGCCTATTCAGATCCACTTGAGGTTCTTTATTTTTAAAGTAAAATGTACAGTTTCTTTTTTTTCTTTCTTTCCTTTTTGTAACAACATTTATTCAAGTCAGTAATTAGCTGATAAGGATGTGTAGAACATGAAGGAAAGAAGGAACAAGTACTTACATTGCTTGTTTCTGTTCTATTTTGCATTATAACCAGCATATGCAACTTTGCAACCAATGGTCCATTTGTAAAATATCCCCATAAGGTTTCTCTGAATCAGGGTTTTACATCACAGCACAGCACAGTACATTTATCATTGGTTCTACTTCTCTCATCTGCTTCTGAAGGAACAGCATCCAAGTGTGTTTTTTCTTTGATAAATCAAGTTATTCTAGTGTCTAAGGGAACTGCAATACAGACTCCGTAGGCAGCCTGAAAGCCTATTAATATCCTTTCTGGTAGGAGCATATGCTATCTTTGGACATTATCAACTGACAACTGCACTGACAAAAAAAGTAATTTTATATAAGACCCTGAATCTTGTCTTAGTGATACACATCACTAACTAATATGCATGCTTGTAAGAAATGCATATTCAGATCTCTTTTGGAAAAAAACCCCGGTTGTCTACATAGTAAAATGGTGTTCATGACATGCAAACCGATGCTTCTTTTTTATTTCTTAATAGAAATCAATAATCCAGCAGCAGCTTAGAGATCACTATAAGCATCACACAGAAGCTGATTAGAAGTGAAATTGGTATAGTTAAAATGAAACCAAATAAGCTGCCTTGTACTGTGGTATTTTAGCAGAATAGGAAAAGAACTATTATTTTTCTCGTGTGGAATAAACAGAATACATAATAAACACTTGCAACACTGCATGGAATCGATTTAACTGGAGAACAAATACATTTATAACTCACTTGTGGCTTTGGCTTCAGCTGAATGAAGAGGTGTTCTCATTACTTGTGGAATGTGCTTGTTATTCTATAAGTGCCTAGGCACCCTAATGTGTGTATACTAAGCTCTGAACTTCATGAAAGAAATTCTACTAATCCTGACTATAGGCTTACTAGTTAGAAATATGTATATAAAATAAAATAACCAATGATTATTTGGCACACTCAGTGTACACCAAGACAAAACCTCATCAGCAGTAAAAGAACAGTAGGGTATTACCACAACACATCCATATTTGATTTTAATATTAACACAGATTAACAAAAAGCAATGCTACTTCATATTTCCACAGCGACCTTTGATGAAGAACCTCATAATCTCATACCATTTAACATGCACTGAGGCCTCACTATCAAAGCATTTCAGGATGTGACTATTTTTAGCTGACATGGTACATTGCTATCAGACACAGGCTTGCTCGGCCTGTGCTCTGAGCCAACCAAAGCTGTTAGGACATATTAGTCTGATGTGAACCTGAATCATTCCTCCACTGAGATTTCAGGGGATTTTAGTCTGTGTGTGGCACTGTACTGCTATTATCACAGTACATTTGACTAGGAGGTAACTTGTGTCCTTTCTGCTCAGAGCATCAGCAGGCCAAGCTCATTTTTACCAGGCATGTCTTACACAGGGGTGCATTAAGCTCAGGAATCTCTCTGACTTGGCTTTTCTTAAAGTGTTGTAAATCCTTAAGAATTCATCTTTCTATTTGCAAACTGCACACAAGCACTATTATTGGGCCTGATGATGCCTCCCACACTTACCTACAGTACAGAGAGCTCTGACTGCTAGGAAGCACACCAGTGATGCTCATCTTTCATGTCAGGAAAGAACAGCATGTACACTGGGATTTATTCCAGCATCCCTTGACAAAGATTGCAAGCAGTCGATATCAAAGGTCATAAAAATGGAGGCAAGGGAGATGAGCAGTAGACTTCAAGTGTGGTAAGTGAAAGCATACCCATATCTGTATAGAACACAGTCACAATAGGCTTCCTCTGGAAAGAACAGGGAATATTATTTCTGCAAGGAAAGAAAGGCTATTGGAGGATGACTCCAGTGTTGCTTGTGCTGAATCACATGGGAGACCTGTTTTCCTTGACTGTAGACTAATCTAACTATGCCCCTAATTGAGGCACTTCACTAAGTTGGGTGAGATGAACAAAGGCCTAAGTATTTTATTAAATAATGATTAATTTCCTCTTGTGCCTAAATTTAAGCATATAAAAACCTTTATTCAAATAAATTCCTGAAAACTCTATTTAGATAAATGACCATTGCATCACGTATTTTACAGGTGAGTAACAAAACACAAAACCAAAACAGAACAACAAAAAACAAACCGCAACAAAAAAAAMCCCACAATAAGAGGTAATCAAATCCACATGCTTCACTGAAGATGACAGCCTGAAAATACAGGAGAGCAAACTATTTAAAACTAACTTTGACTATCTAATATGTTTTTTAAAAAGGCTACTGAGAAAGCTTACCCATTTTTAATGCAATATTGAAGAATCAAATAGGACATTTGAGAAAAAATCATGTTAAGTGGACTATTTCTGCTTAAATTGTGTTATTACTGAAATGGGTTAAAAGAAACAAACCATATTGCCATGCTTTCTTAAGCTGTTGCAGATACACATGGTCATGTGGATATGGATCTACATGATATATACACAGATGCATGTATAAGATGTTTATATATGAGTGTAAATATATCTTTTCAGCTGCAGTGGGCATACATGCAGTAATAGTTGAATCTGGATAAAATTCTGATCTTAAACTTTAAACCTTTTGTTCATTTGCATTATTCTGCAGACTGTTTATACTTAAATTTTATTAAAGGAATTTCTAGAAACCTTTTTTATTTCTAGATTAAAATTAATGTAAGTATTATAATTTTCAAAATTGGCAAAACAAACACTGTAGAAATAAAAGGAATTGTTAATCTCTCATTTACTAGCAGAAATTATATACCCCAATTAGAAATAATTTAGCATTCATTTAAAATTATCTTTATGGATGATGATATTGTGTGTGTTGAAAAGTGTCTACATAAGGAAAAGAATGTAAAAGCCATTTGTATTCTGTGTTGTTTTGTTTTCTATTGATTTGCACTCAGCCACACAGTGTATAAATGGATAGAGTGTTGTGGAGTGTTTTAGGGGTTTATTGTTTGATTGTTTCATTTTCTCCAGTTTGGAAAACTTGTTTTTCCTAAACTGAATTTTCTGTGTGACATTATGAAATTAAAATCCAAACCTTTGAATTTTTTTTAATGGTTGTGGCACATTCTTAACAGAAGTGTCTCTAAAATACCTAGATAATAATTCAATTATATTAAACTATTAAAGCTTTCCTCCTTTTATTTTACTTTTGAAAATTCTGGATAGATTTTCACCTTTGAAATGTCTTTGTAATGCCATGTATTTTTGTTACCCAGAGAGACAAAAAGTATATGTAGATCACTCTTCTTGTGCTTTCATAGAAGAAGTTGTGTGACTTGAATAAAATCTGATCATCTTCAGACTACTAAAAACAATTTCCATAAAACTCTTAGTTGTCACATTCCCATTTATGGAACTTGCAAAGAATGTTAAAGTTAAGTCACTATCCAAAACAACTAATACACATTGACTGTGGGGAAAAATGTATGCACTAGCTTATTCTGAAAAGTTTAAGTAAAACTGAAAAGCAAACAGCATAAGGTTAGTGTAAGCTATATAAAAAACCTATAGTGAAATATAAAATGACATTTTATTTTTGTAGTTAAAATACATGTAAATAGAAGCCAAGAAGAAATAGCTAAAGAAAGAACAACTCTAGATTTGTGTCACTTTCACTGAAGTTGAAAGGTTTACTACTCAGCCTCACCTCTATGCCCTGCAAGATCATGGAACAGATCCTCCTGGAAGCTATGTCAAGGCATATGGATGACAGGGAAGTGATTACAGACAGCCAACATGGCTTCAAAAAGGGCAAATCGTGCCTGGCTAATCTAGTGGCCTTCTACCATGGAGTGACTGCATTGGTGGATAAGGGAAGAGCAACTGATATCATCTACCTTGACTTCTGTAAGGACTTTGACATAGTCCCACACAACAACCTTGTCTCTAAATTGGAGAGATATAGGTTTTATGGACGAACTTTTCAATGGATAAGGAAATGGCTGGATGGCTGCATCCAAAGAGTTACAGTCCATGGCTCTATGTCCAAATGGAGATCAATAGCAAGTAGTGTCTCTCAGGGGTCTGTGTCAGGACTGGTGCTGGTCAATATATTCATCAATGACATAATGGGATTAAGTGCAACCTCAGCAAGTTTGTGGAAGACACCAARCTGAGTGATGCAGTTGATATACACTTAGAGGGAAGAGATGCAATCCAGATGGACCTTCACAGGCTTGAGGAGTGGGCCAATGAAGTTCAACAAGAGCAAGTGCAAGGTCCTGCACCTGGATTGGGGCAATCCCCAGTACCAGTACAGACTGAGGGATGGATGGATTGAGAGTGGCCCTGCAGAGAAGAACGTGGGGATGTTGTAGATGAAAAATTAGATATGAGCCAGCAATGTGCACTTGCAGCCCAGAAAACAGATCGTAGGCTGCATCAAAAGAAGCATGGCCAGCAGGCCAAAGGAGGTGGTTCTCTCCCTCTACTCCATTCTTGTGAGACTCCAGCTGAAGTACTGCATCCAGCTCTGGGGCCCCCAGCACAAGAAAGACATGGACCTCTTAGCGTGGGTCCAGAGGTGGGCCATGAAATTGACCAGATCACCTGTCCTATGAAGGAAGGCTGAGAGAGTTGGGGTTGTTCAACCTGGAGAAGAGAAGGCTCTGGGGAGACCTTATTGAGGCCTTTCAATATGTATTATATATTATGTATTGTATATTGTATAATGTACAATGTATAATATATATGATATATATATGATTCTAAGTTCAGTTTGACAGATGCCAGCCACAAAGTTTAGTCATTAGTCTATTGAAAAATTAGTTGAAATGAAATGTCCATTTCTGGAATACAGGTGATATAATGAGAGAGTAATGATATTTTGAAAGAAAAATGTCTGCAACAATTTTAAAAAACAATTTATTTGGTATAACAACAACAAAGAACTAACCTATAAAAATGTTAAGAATGTTTTTTTATGTTGTTATCTCTGATGAGAAAACTAAGTAAATATATTCATTTTTATGTGCACATTTTTCTATATTTTTTTAAAACTTTTCTGGGAAAAAAATTGCATTAATAACTAATATGTCTCCAAATTTTTCATTTTTTTTTTTTTTTTTTGTGGAATTTCTCCACAATATTTCCTGAAAGGGTGGACGTACTCTTCCTGCTTACAGCAATTGTACATGTAGTATATGTATCCAATGCTTTGACCTATAGAACAGATGTACAACAGTATTGTGAAAGTGCTCCTGGGATTTTCAGACATACGACAGCCTTGTAGCTCCAGGCAAGCTGTCCTTAGACCAGGTAACCTGGTTGTATTTATAGAAAGAGTTCAATATTTATTTGAACAAAATTTCTGGGAAGAAAAAGAGTAGATGTTCAGGAAAGCCAAAACATATGGTAGCTTTGGGGATGGAGAAATTCAAGAAAGCTATAGTTATATTGCTTGGTGGGGGGGGGGGGGAACAACCAACAACAACGAAAACTCATCATTATTATTGACTAAAACCAATAAACTGTAGTTTTATTTTTCCCTAGACAGAAAATGTTTTGTCAGTGGAGGAGGAAAAGGGACAGGGGCTGATTAACGGCACAATCCTCGCATAAACTTTATCTATCATAGGCTCCATCTCTGTAGTACATGAGAGTCTAATAATTGCTAATATATTTTCTCCATCTCTGAGAATTGCATTCATTTTCAGAAGGCAATGGAGCTGTAGACAAAGTGGTTTTTAGGAAGACAGTTCTATTTAAGCAAAATATTCAAAATGTAAACCTTTAAAACTCCAGCTAGCACTAAACACCAGAGGTCACTAAGTTTCACAAGGACCTACATTTTCTAATTTCCTGCTTCAATTCGAAAAAAGATCAGTAATTCACCACGTAGATGCTCTTGGGACTGAAAACAGGTATTCTACCACCTATCTCATTGTCGTTGTTTAACCCTGGCCAGCACCTAAACACCATGCAGCCGCTTGCTTACCCCCCAACTCTGGTAGGATGGGGGAGAGAATCGGGAGGGCATGAGTAGGAAAACTCGCGGGTTGAGATAAAAAGTTTAATAATTGAAATAAAACAGAGCAAAACAGTAATAATAACAGTGATAACAACAACAACAATAGAATATACAAAGCAGCCGATGCACAATGYAACTGCTCACCACCCGCCGAACCGACGCCTTGCCCGATACACGAAAGCCTGTCCCATGACACCCGAGCCCCCCCACACTCTAGTTTTTATACTGAGCATGATGTCGCATGGTATGGAATACCCCATTGGCCAGCTGGGTCAACCACCCGGCTATGCTCCCCCCGCCAGCTTCCCATGAACCTGGCAGGGGATGGGAGGCCGAAAAGTCCCCAGTGCAAGCACCACCCAGCAACACCCAAAACATCAATGGGCCATCAGCACTCCTATTATACCAAACCCAAAACACAGGACACCCCCCAGCTACTGGGWAGAAAGTTAACTCTGTCCCAGCTGGAACCAGGACACCCATTTCAGGGGTTTGACCTGTTAAGTGCAAAACTAGTCATTGAATTGCATTTAAAATAGAGCAATACCTAACTATGGTGATATTTTTCCCTCCCATAACACAAAATGTCATATCACCTCGATGAGATTAATTTGAATAATTGATTCTGAACAGATCCCATGATTGGAATTTAGGGCTTAGTCTTCAGAAGCAAGCACCTCTATCTTTAGGCAAGTAGTGTTTCACTCTCCTACTTCCCTTCTCTCTTTGTGGTTAAACTGCTATTTACATATATTGAGTCTTCAATAGAAGGGTGCTCTAAACTCAGATAACTTCATGCTCTGATGAGGAACAAACTTATCTGGGTGTTAGGAATGTTGGGCTTTATTGATTATGGGGGATTACTGGTATCGATTGGGTATTACTGATGTAATAAATGAATGGGGGGAGGTGGCAGAATCAGCTGCAGAAGGGATTGCAGATGCATGGGCTCGGAAAACAGGTATTCTGGAAGCAGTCACTGGCTCTCCTTTTCTTCTGCTTTGATTCTGAAATCTACACAGATAGGGACATGTTTGTGAGGTGTACTCTTCTGGGACGAGAAGCAGAGATCATTGCTATCCAAAATTGAAAACCTGAGCTTAAAACTAACACAAGGTTTAAAATATCCTGATGAACTTGCAGCCCTATGATAGTCTTGCAAGTGACCAAGATAGACTAATTTAAAAGAAAAGCCAAAGTAAGAAATGAATAAGAGGTTGCCTGTTAGAAAATCCTGGCCAGTATCTTGAAAAATGAAAATGAATAAAATTATTAGTTCAGCAGCCTAACAATGGTGAAAGAAAACAATTATACAATCCACTCTTAGAACATAATGGAGAGAAGCTCTGCCCCAGCCAAGCAATTGAGAAGGACTGAGAGAAAAGGGGAGAAAGGTAAGCTATGTCAGCTGTAAAAATATTTCAATGAATCCACCATGCAAATACACATGCAGACAAGAAGTAGAAAAGTAGTCTTTATTCACTTACCTGCACTTTGACTTTTAAATATGAAAATCAGCATTCAGAATCTCATCTCCAAGGTGAAAATGTTTTCAAAACCAAGTATATATTGGAAGTAATAGTGACAAACTAGATTTCATGAATAACTCATGCTGCTTGAATTTACTGTTTTCATTTCAAAATGGCTTATTTTGATAAGTAACCTGTCTTTCTTTTCTTAAATAATATAGAAATATTTATTGTTTATGGTAAATCTTCCAACTTACTTAACCCTTTGAATTTCAATGTTGCAGCATCATTTCTTTGAAATGGAATTACTTTTATTGATAGAATAATTCATCTCACTGTAAGACTGAAAGATATCCATAGGGCTATGCTGTACAAATGCCACGTTAATATATGTTCTCTCCATCTACCAAAACACTCACAGATTTACTCAATTAAAAGTGATTTGGAATAAAGACCTTTTTCCAATGTTTTCCAGACATTTCAAAAGCAATGAATATTAATAAAGACAAATGATGAAAAAGTTGAAAGGAATTTGTCACTCTTAATGTTGATATGAAATATCAAAATGTTTTCTGGGATACTAAACTATGTGCTTACATTCATTTATTTTAAGGACTTTTTAAAGAATACCAGAAATACATGTTATTTCTACAACACTTATTTTTAAACAACTGTATTATGTAGTAAGTTTAAGATAATAGACTTAAGATCAGCAAATCAGTAAACTGTCAGTTTATTACAAAGGCATACAGTTTTCTTTCAGAAAATGTTGCCTACCTCTTCATATTCAGGAAATTGTTTAACTCGGGATTAGATACCAAACACTTGAAATGTTTAATCACATCTTTAGAAGAAAGGAATAATCCTAGATGATATATTAGAAGTCATTTAAATTTGTATAGTATTGGTACCATCTTTAACATTATGGGGCAGAAACAGACTAAGGATGAAAAAAAAGTTACAATATTTCTGGGGGGAAACCATTTATGGCACAGAAGATGGGAAAAACAAACATGGAGTGAGAATGTCTATTTTCAGTCACAGAAATGCCTTCCTCCTTCTCTGACATGGTTACTCATCCAAATGAAGATACTTGTGTGTTAAATTTCTATGAATTAATGTTGTAGTTAATTGAGACAGATAGCAAAACAGGAATACTGCAGGTGTATTGTATATTTCAGACTACCATAGAGAAAATACCCTTTTAGATTCTGATAACTTAGATGTTTCTGAAATAAAGTGACCCTGTTTCAGGCCCTTGAATACCTTCTCTGAATTTGAATTTGATAACAAACTGAAAAATGCTGTAGGTTAGCTGAAGGCAATGGTAGCATGATTTTGGGTAGTTAGGGATTTTTAAAAAATTGTTTTATGAGACCAGCATTTTTTTTCATCTGTTTTGAATACTCAGTGAAGCAGGAATCATGTAGAAACTGTGCAGAGGCATATAAAGGGAAAAAAAAAAATCTCTAAGAATTCCAAGAATTCTAAGAGTCATATCCTGGAAAAAGGAGAAATTGGCTTGCTAAGACGTGAACTGTTAGACAAGATGTGGCTCTGTTCCTGAGTTTGCTATACAGGCTTGTGTTCTTTGGACAAGCCACCTGTGACCGCTTTCAAAATATTATGTTCAGAATGGAAATGTTTGGTACCTTCTTATTCACTCTTCCTTTCTTCTTCATATCCACAAATACAGGGAAAGAAATGTGTCAAATTTTTTCACATTCATCTATTCCTCATATTCATTAAAGCTATCTGATTTTTAACAACCAGATAATTTCTATTTTAATATTTTAAAGAAGTGAAAAAAAGATCGTTAGCTAATTATAGTCACCCTCCTCAACTGATAGTAAAGAACCCTCATGGTTCACCAGATCCTTGTCAGTCTTTAAAATTCTTTTCCGATTTCTATTAATCAGCATTGTCATGCTGATAACTGTGCCTGTAAGAAYACTAGTTGAAGTCACAGGGGCTTCAAAAGATATTATAAAGAGAAACTTATACTCAGAKCTCTTCCCTAAAAATGGAAAGAGCAGAAGCATTTGTTATCTTCCCATTGTAATGACCTGCACAAGACAGAATCATTTCCCCATTTTTTGAGTACTGACTTTTAAGAAGCAGTATTTTAGAATTATGGAGAATCTTAGAGATAGGATTATATGCATAAAATTACAGTTTTTGTAATGCCTACTACTCCTAAGTACAGCACTAAGTGTTAGCTGCAGGTTTCTTAAAAAACGCTCAACTTCTTTTTCCCAGATACTGGGTTTCACAGCTGCGAGATAAGTAACATTTCCAATATCAGAGAGATAAAATGTAAACAAGAAACTGAATAAATTTTCAAGATCAAGACTGCAGAATGATCCGTGGAAGAAGCATAGCTTAAATTCTAAGTTAATTGAGTAATACTACTTTAAAAGGAAACTTCAGCAATTTTCTTTAAAAGAATATCAGTATTCCGGAAAATACACTGCATAGCCAAAGGACTGCAAAGTAACGTCCTATGTTAGTAAATGAATTTGCCCATAATTATCCTGTAGAGACTGTGTGGGTGTTAGATCAATAGTTCATATATTGTGTTCATCACTAACCTCCACCAGTTCTTGAAATAAACTCTAAGTGAACTGTTCTTGAACTTCCTTGATAAAATGCCATACAAATGCTCATTTTTTTTTCTGCATTAATCTCATATACAGCAGCTATTCTAATTGTCTATAAATTGAAAGCTGAAGAGTATCATAAATGGTCTTCAGATTTTAGATTAGACAAATAGCAGCTCTATAGTGTGCCAGCACATATAGCTAAATAAATGAGCTTGACGTAATCGTGTATACATAAATGTAAGCTACATAGGACACGCAATTAATGAAGCACATAATGCAAAGCATTAGCAGTACTAAATGATCTGTTTATCATTTACATCAAATCATCTTTTCCCATTAAAATGCTAGCATCCCATAATAAGTATAAACCCCTTGTCTCAAAATGAAAATACCAATTTACTGGCTTGCCATTATAATGTTAATGATAGCAATACTCTGGAAAGGAAAAATGCAATGAAAATATATATTATTGAAAGTGTGTTTCTGCTTCCCCTTTTTGAATAAAGACTGTTGTAGTTAGATCATATGGAAAAATTAACTGATAAAATAATTTACTTTCTTTTTTTAAGATTCTTTATGATTTAATTTACATGTTGATTATATAGCTAGAAAAAATCTCCCAATTTGATTAAGTAAAGCAGAAAGTGCCTAAGAGTAAATTGATAGCTGAAATTGGAGAATGTACTTCACCTAATTGTATTAATAAACTACACTGATGAGGTTTGTTTAGTAAGAAAAAACCCTTTTGACCTTTTGATTTAGTGTAGAGTAGAACACATTATATCTGGGTCTTTTTACAGTATTCTCATTATGTTCAGCAAAACCAAACACTTCTATAACACTTTGCCAAAGTGAAAAAATAATGGAACAATAAAGAGTTTTAAATTAGTTGAAGTGGTAGTTATGTACAGTGCTTGTGAAGCTTTGTTTTTAACTCTTGTTTTTGTGTTGTTAGATATAAATTGCAGGAAGGAACAATTGTAGTCTGACATTTTCCTTGAACAATATTTGTGAATGTTTTGTCTATTAATATGTTTCATGATTTTTGCAGTATGTGAGAGAGTACGGATTTTTTTCCACTTTCAGTGAAATTAGGAAGATTTTGTTAATGACTTGCATTATGCTTGTTCATATTAATAAATATTATATACACTCTGAGCTTGTTCACTTGAGGTAATACTTAATATTGTAGATTAGGAGAATTTTCTGGAAAGTGTGAATAGATTGGGGAAAGAAACAATAAAACTAAAAATAAGATATTAGATTTTAAAACACCTGAAACATCAGTTCTACTGGTCATCTGAATTCCACTCAGACTCAAATATGAGGGTATTTATATGAAATAAATCTAGGAAACAGTTCTGAGTAAGAGCAATAAAACCAGTTTTGTGGGATGGCATTTTGTTTAGAGAAACACATTTCTCATCTCCATAATGAGGTATACAAGAGAATGGACACTCAAAAAGATTGAAGTATCCAAAGATATTCATAGCTGTAACATCAGATTTTAACTATCTGACACCAGAGTGTCACCGAGGAAAAGGAACACCAGCCAACACGGCACGATCAATGAAAATTGCAGTATTATCTTATCTCCTTGTATCTTGTCTATTTCTGAGTCTTTTTTTTTTTTTTTTCAAGTGGAGTATGTGACTTATTTTCTTTCCTAGGATGCACAGCATATCTGTTTGTCTCAATGGTTACTGCAACTTCATCATCTCACTGTTTTCCTTAAACTTCTTTTTCTTTATCCTAACTGTAGCTTGCAGTCAACAAACTAAAAAAACCCTCTTAAGTGTCAATCAGGTAACATTACCAACTTTCCAAATGTCACTGTTGTTCTCTGTTATATATGATAGATCAAGCTTCTCTTCTGACCTTCCAATTTTGAAATGCTACATGGAACAGCTCCATTTCTAGCATGACTGTCGTGGTTTAACCCCAGTTGGCAACTAAGCACCACACAGCCGCTCACTTATTCCACCCCCGTGGGATGGGGGAGAGAATCGGAAGGGTAAAAGTGAGAAAACTCGTGGGTTGAGGTAAAGACAGTTTAATAGGGAAAGCAAAAGCCGCGCACACAAGCAAAGTAAAACAGGGAATTCATTCACTCCTTCCCATCGGCAGGCAGGTGTTCAGCCATCGCCAGGAAAGCAGGGCTCCATCATGAATAATGGTTACTTCAGAAGACAAACGCCATCACTCTGAACATCCCCCCTTTCCTTCTTCCCCCAGCTTTATATGCAGAGCATGACGTCATATGGTATGGAATATCCCTTTGGTCAGTTGGGGTCAGCTGTGTCCCCTCCCAACTTCTTGTGCACCCCCAGCCTACTTCCTGGTGGGGTGGGGTGAGAAGCAGAAAAGGCCTTGACTCTGTCAAGCACTGCTCAGCAGTAACGAAAACATCCCTGTGTTATCAACACTGTTTCCAGCACAAATCCAAAACATAGCCCCATACTAGCTACTATGAAGAAAATTAACTCTATCCCAGCCAAAACCAGCACATTCTCCACCCCTTATTCCATACCATTTATGTCATGCTCAGGTCCCACACTGTCCAATACATCCTCATTACCCACCACCCCCCTTCCCACCCTTTGATACAATACACAGATATCATTCCCTTAGTCTATGGACCACCCTTGTAAAATGTCCATAAAATGTCCGGTAATGTCCACAAAATGTCCACTGAGTTCATTTAGTCCACACCTTTGTGGTCCATCTGTTATGGTGGTCACTCAGGACAGGAGAGGTGGTGTGTTGCATGGAGTTATTGGGCACCAAAGCCAGCTCAGGTCAGGTCACTGCTGCACTTGCACTGCTTCTTGTAAGGCTTGTCCTCCATTGGTTCAGGTGGTTCCTGCTATAGTAATTCCTATAACATGCAACTCAAATCCTGGGTTACAACAATTTAAARGTGTTTCCATTACAATCTCCACCCCTGGTCCCTTTGGACCAGACCATAGGGTTTAACATTGCAATGAACTCCTCTCCTTGCCCTTGCTCCGGCTTGGACTTATCCACAGACTGCAGTCCCTTAGGGGTGTACTTGCTCCAAGTGGAGCCTTACCTGTGAGCCACAGTCTCTTCAGGGGTATACCTGCTGCAGCATAGATTTATCCACAGCCACAATCGCTTTGAGGTGCACCAGCTCCAGTGTGACCTTCTCCATGGGCCACAATGCTTTCAGATATACCTGCTCCAGCATGGCCTTACCCACAGCCACAGTCCCTTCAGAAGTAAACCTGCTCCAACATGGCCTTACCCACAGCCACAGTCCCTTCAGAAGTAAACCTGCTCCAACATGGCCTTACCCATGGCTGCAGTCCCTCCAGGAGTGTACCTGCTCTGTCATGGGCTTATCCATGGACACATGCTTTGAGGTGCTCCAGCATGACCTCATGCACAGCCACTGATGCTTCAAGGTGTACCTGCTGCAGCATGGACTTATCCACAGCCACAGATGCTTTGAGGTGCACCTTCTCCAGTATGGACTTACCCTTGGGCCACAATCCCTTCAGAGGTATACYTGCTGCGGCACAGACATAATCACGGCCACAGATGAGAGAGATACCTGCTCTGGCATGGGCTTATCCACGGCCACAGACACTTCGGGGTGTACCTGCTCTGTTGTGGACTCATCCACAGGTCACAGTCCCTTCGACTCGAGTTCATATTAGAGTTCCAGCCTGTCCAGTACAGCAGCACAGAAACAGCAGCGATGTCATGGCCATCTGCCAGCCCAGGCGCATGGCCGTTGCTGTTATCAAAATGTTCCCAGGCACAGCACAGTAAGATGATCAGCAGTACAGCAGTACAGCAAGCAGCAAAAGCAAAAAGCAGCCACTAACGAGCACTAGACTCTAACACACAGTAAGGCAAGCAAGACCCATGGCAAGCACAGGAGCCTGCCGATTCATAGCTAAACAGCAATAACAGCTATAAATTCCATCTGGCACATTCCAATCAAATCTGTTGTTATCTCAAACCCTTCGAGCCCCACATTGGGTGCCAAAAAGGACTGTCGTGGTTTAACCCCAGCCAGCAACTAAGCCCCACACAGCCGCTCGCTCACTCCCCACCAGTGGGATGGGGGAGAGAATTGGAAGGGTAAAAGTGAGAAAACTCGTGGGTTGAGATAAAGACAGTTTAGTAGGTAAAGCAAAAGCTACGCACACAAGCAAAGCAAAACAAGGAATTCATTCACTCCTTCCCATCAGCAGGCAGGTGTTCAGCCATSTCCAGGAAAGCAGGGCTCCATCATGCATAACGGTTACTAGCTTCTATGAAGAAAATTAAGTCTATTCCAGCCAAAACCAGCACAATATCATACAGCTTATTTCCTCTGAAGGACTCCTTTGATGTGATTCTATCAGCCAGCTCTCATCTTCAGTTCAGCATCTATGTTTGTAATTAAATGAAGCAAACTTTAATAAGAAAAACCTGTCCTTTGAAATCATAAAAAATCATTATTCTACTATTGGTAAATAAATTATTCCCCATCCCTTGCTATTCTCTTACTGTAGCTGTAGAATGATTTAAATGTCTTAAATGAATACCAAAGCTTTCATTCAGTTTCTTCTAATATCCTACATACACACAGGAAAAGGGAATTTAAATAACATGATATTCACTTATCTGAATCATACCAAAACTGTAGAAAGGGATTTCACTGCAAATATAATTGAGTAGTTTTACAGACTTAGAGCCACACAAAGCTGACAGTTTAATATTATTATATAGGATATTTCTTGCCATATATTTGTTCTTATTTATTTTCATTGTTTTGGTTTGCTGTCTTTATTTTAGGGCTCTGCATGTTGTCTCTTTCTTCAAGGTTCAAATCTGATTTGAAGAAAATTCCTCCCTTAACAATGGGAGTTTTGTTTTGTCTGGGAAGTCCGGAAGGTCTGTCTGGCCATCATTTTACTACATAAGAATTAAATCAGTGGGAAACAGGTTATTTCTGTGTACAAAATATGCCAGTAGATTGGAAATTGATTATATTGCCTATCTAAAAGGTCTTCCTTAGAAATGTATATGCCACTGTAAGTTTCTATGTTTCTGTGTGGCATTCTAGCTTGTTTCCTTCTTATTTGACCTCCAAATCATAAGGTAGAAAATATGTTATCAGAAATTGTACTGTTGACCAAATATATGACATAATTAAGCCAACTGTCTTCTTTTTGAGAATTAGATTATTTTCAACCAAATGTGAATCCTGAAAAGCAAAGTATATCCATTCTTAGAAAACTTACCCATGTGCAACATTCCAAGAGTAGGTAAGGCTGAAATGCCTGAAACTTTTGCAATAGCAGAGGATCGGTTGGGTGGAACACACCCAAGTAATCCTAGGAGCTGAATTGTGTCTGTACTGTGGAGAGGCAGAAGGGAATGGAGAACAGAGGGAGAGCAAGTTTAGAAGAGAATTTATTCAAAATTTCTCAGGAGTGGTGGAAAGAGACTGCTCAGACTGAAATTTAGCTGTCAGTATGTCCCTAAGGAGGTGAGCAAGAAACACCAGCCAGTCATCAACGTGAAAAGCATTCTTTAAAGTCTGTGATTACTGATCTGTCTTTTCTTGACTTTATCATGACCAGTATCTGACAGGAGCAGAATAGATGACAACAAGCTGATTGTGCATCATAAACACAAAAGATATATAACCCAGAGGCTAGTGGCTGATCTGTTGAAGTATGAAATCTTGTTTTAACTAAGAGCTGTGACTGTTATAAGCATGTAACACACACAGCCAATTCTGTTCATTGAGGCATGCAAAAAGGGAATGAAGATGCTGATTCCAAAATTCCCAACTTTCAATGCCAGAAATGACCATTATGCAAAAATGCTGCTGAACTTTTCACAGAACTGTATTAGAGAACGTCTTTTGAAAGGTTAGCTAATTCTTCTTAAAAGACTTTGAACACTGGTAATTGTATCACCTGCTATATTATTGCACTGGTGGATTACCCTCAAAGCTGGGAAACAGACTTTCGATCCTTGCATCCTTTCATACCTTAGTCAAAAGGGCTGAAAAGCCTCCCATTACCACATTTCTATGTGTTTGTACCTATACACAGAGATCAAATTGTTTCTCAACTTTCTCTTCAATAAGATGGTTTATTTGATCTCCTCAAGCCCCAGCTAAGGCTAAAGTGTTTAAGCTCCTGCAATGCTTTTAGCTGTCTTTTCCACATCTTATATGTCTTCACATCTTCCAAATGTGAACACCAAAAGTGGTTGGAGGTCTTTGATCTCCTGAAGCTGTTACATATATAGAAACATATATCTGATGATCACTACAGCTTTCTCTCTCCTTCCTCAGCATCTCCATCTATCCTTTCCCTTAGTTTTTATACTGAAAATACATGTTGAAGAGATTTTGTTGTGATCCCTAAATCCTTACCTATATCATTTTTTTTCAAGACATAGGTCTGTCAAATGCAGACATAATCTGTGATTTTGGTTTAGTTTGGCAGTGGTATATTTTATTGGATTTTTAGCAACCTCACCAGCCAATGCAGGTGTTTTTCTATAGCAATAACCTGTCCCACTCATTATCAAGAATCCCACCAAAGTTTATTAGATTTTAAATCAGCCTTGGATTTTGGTATTTTAATCAATAGACCAGGTAAAAAATTGTTCTTTGGAATATTTCTAGCACTAGCTCTCTGATAAGTAAGATTCATTAACAAGAGCATTTTGAGATCTGTTGGCGAACCAGCTTTTATTTTGAGATCCTTGTACACATTTCCCATGCAAATGATGAAGAAAAACAACTTTTTAAAGTTTCAGCACTAGTACAGTGTTTTTTAAGTGGTTCAGAAGACATGACAAACAGAAGTGCTTTAACTGTCACTGCTTTGCCTGTCACTTGTATGGGAGGGCAGCAGAGACAACTCCTGTGTGCGGTGTGAGCAGGTGGATGATCTGCTCAGCCTGGTGGCAGAGCTGAAAGAGGAAGTGGAAAGGTTAAGGAGTATCAGGGAGTGTGAGAGGGAGATRGATTGGTGGAGCCACMCCCTACCATCCCTGAGGCAAAGGCAGCAGATGGAGGCTCCGCAAGAAGCAGAGGATCCCCTGCCCTCTTGCCACCAGGCAGAAGGAGGGGACCTAAGAGATGGCAGGGAATGGAAACGGGTCCCTGCTCGGGGCGCCAGGCGAATCCCCTCCCGGCCTCCCTCACCTTCCCAGTTGCCCTTACACAACAGATATGGRGCCTGGAACTTGAGGGTCAGGCAAATGAGGATGTAGATGAAGGTCCATCCAAGGGGGTTGCCTAGGGTGAGTCAGTCAGCCTCACGCATTATGACTGCCTCTATTAAGAAAGAAAGGAGGGTAATTGTCATAGGCGATTCCCTTCTGAGGGGAACAGAGGGCCCAATATGCCAACCAGACCCATCCCACAGGGAAGTCTGTTGCCTCCCTGGGGCCCGGGTTAGAGACGTTACCAGGAAGCTCCCTGGTCTGGTACGGCCCTCTGATTACTGCCCGCTATTGGTTATACAGGCTGGCAGTGATGAGGTTGCGGAGAGAAGTCCAAGAGTGATCAAAAGGGACTTCAGGGCACTGGGGTGATTGGTTGAAGGATCAGGAGCACAGGTAGTGTTTTCCTCAATCCCTTCAGTGGCAGGGARGARTACTGACAGGGACAGGAARACAYGCCTGATCAACACGTGGCTCAGGGGCTGGTGCCATCGGTGGAATTTTGGCTTTTTTGATCCTGGGGAGATTTACATGGCATCGGGCCTGCTGGCGACAGATGGAGGTCAGCTGTTTCACAGGGGGAAAAGGATTCTCGCTCATGAGTTGGYGGGGCTYATTGAGAGGGCTTTAAACTAGGTTTGATAAAACCAGGCTCACTAGAGATGAGCCTAGGGGTGGCATGCCAATGTTGGGGGTGAAATCGATAGCCCACCTCAAGTGCATCTACACCAATGCACGCAGCCCGGGCGGCAAACAGGAGGAGCTGGAAGCCATTGTGCAGCGAGATAGCTATGACTTAGTCACCATCACAGAAACATGGTGGGATGACTTTTATGACTGGAGTGCTGCAATGGATGGCTATAAGCTCTTCAGAAGGGACAGGCGAGGAAGGAGAGGCGGTGGGGTGGCTCTGTATGTTAGGGAGTGTTTTAATTGTCAAGAGCTCAATGATTGTGATGATGATAAGGTCGAGTGCTTATGGGTAAGGATGAGGGGGAAGGCCAACAAGGCAGATATCCTGCTGGGAGTCTGTTATAGRCCACCCAACCAGGATGAAGAGGCAGATGAAGCATTCTACAAGAGGCTGGCAGAAGTCTCACAATCGCTAGCCCTTGTTCTCGTGGGGGACTTCAACTTCCCGGATGCCTGCTGGAAATACAACACGGCAGAGAGGAAACAGTCCGGGAGGTTCCTGGAGTGTGTGGAAGACAACTTCCTGACGCAGCTGGTGAGGGAGCCTACCAGGGGAGGTGCCTCGCTCGACCTGCTGTTTACGAACAGAGAAGGACTGGTGGGAGATGTGGTGGTCGGAGGCTGTCTTGGGTTTAGCAACCACAAAATGATAGAATTTTCAGTGAAGTAAGGAGGGGGGTCAGCAAAACCACTACCATGAACTTCTGGAGGGCAGACTTTGGCTTGTTCAGGACACTGGTTGAGAGAGTCCCTTGGGAGACAGTCCTGAAGGACAAAGGAGTCCAGGAAGGCTGGACGTTCTTCAAGAAGGAAGTCTTAAAGGCACAGGAGCAGGCTGTCCCCTTGTGTCGTAAGAAGAACTGGCGGGTAAGGCGACCGGCCTGGCTGAACAGGGAGCTTTTGCTGGGACTCAGGAAAAAAAGGAGAGTTTACCACTCTTGGAAGAAGGGGCAGGCAACTCAAGAAGAGTACCGGGATCTCATTAGGTCATGCAGCGAGAAAAACAGAAAGGCAAAAGTCCAGCTAGAATGCAATCTGGACACTGTCTTAAGAGACAATAAAAAATGTTTTTACAAATATATTAACGACAAAAAGAGAGCCAAGGAGAACCTCCATCCTTTATTGGATGCAGGGGGGAACATTGCCACCGAGGATGAGGAAAAGGCTGAGGTACTTAATACCTTCTTTGCCTCAGTCTTYAATAGTCAGACCAGYCAYCCTCAGCGTGTTCAGCCCCTGAGCTGGAAGACGGGGACAGTGAGCAGAATAAGCTCCCCATAATCCAAGAGGAAGCAGTGAACGACCTGCTACGCCACCTGGACGCTCACAAATCCATGGGGCCGGATGGGATCCACCCGAGAGTRCTGAGGGAGCTGGCRGAGGAGCTTGCCAAGCCACTCTCCATCATTTATCAGCAGTCCTGGTTAACRGGGGAGGTCCTGGATGACTGGAGGCTTGCCAATGTGATGCCCATATACAAGAAGGGCCGGAAGGAGGACCCGGGGAACTACAGGCCTGTCAGCCTGACCTTGGTACCGGGGAAGATTATGGAGCAGTTCATCTTGAGGGCACTCACAAGCCATGTGCAGGACATACAGGGGATCAGGCCCAGCCAGCACGGGTTCATGAAAGGCAGGTCCTGCTTGACCAACYTGATCTCCTTCTATGACCAGGTGACCCTCCTAGTGGATGAGGGAAAGGCTGTGGATGTGGTCTACCTGGACTTCAGTAAAGCCTTTGACACTGTCTCCCACAGCATTCTCCTAGAGAAGCTGGCAGCTCACAGCTTAGACAGGTGTACTCTTTGCTGGGTAAAAAACTGGCTGGATGGCCGGGCCCAGAGAGTTGTGGTGAATGGACTGAAATCCAGTTGGCGGCTGGTCATGAGTGGTGTTTCTCAGGGTTCAGTTTTGGTGCCAGTCTTGTTCAATATCTTTATCAACGATCTGGATGAGGGGATTGAGTGCTCCCTCAGTAAGTTTGCAGATGACACCAAGTTGGGCGGGAGTGTCGATCTGCTCAAGGATAGGAAGGCTCTGCAGAGGGATCTGGACAGGCTGGATCAATGGGCCAAGGCCAATTGTATGAGACTCAACAAGGCCAGGTGCCGGGTCCTGCACTTGGGCCACAACAACCCCATGCAATGCCACAGGCTGGGGGAAGAGTGGCTGGAAAGCTGCCTGTCGGAAAAGGACCTGGGGGTGCTGGTTGACAGCCGGCTGAATATGAGCTGGCAGTGTGCCCAGGTGGCCAAGAAGGCCAATGGCATCCTGGCCTGTATCAAGAACAGTGTGGCCAGCAGGAGTAGGGAGGTGATCGTGCCCCTGTACTCGGTGCTGGTAAGGCCACACCTCGAATACTGTGTTCCGTTTTGGGCCCCTCACTACAAGAAGGACATTGAGGTGCTGGAGCGTGTCCAGAGGAGGGCAACGAAGCAGGTGATGGGTCTGGAGAACAAGTCTTATGAGGAGCGGCTGAGGGAACTGGGGTTGTTTAGCCTGGAGAAGAGGAGGCTGAGGGGAGACCTTATTGCTCTCTACAACTACCTGAAAGGAGGTTGTAGTGAGGTGGGGGTCAGTCTCTTCTGCCAAGCAACTAGCGATAGGACAAGAGGAAATGGCCTCAAGTTGTGCCAGGGGAGGTTTAGATTGGACATTAGGAAAAATTTCTTTACTGAAAGAGTGGTTAAGCATTGGCAGAGGCTGCCCAGGGAAGTGGTGGAGTCGCCATCCCTGGAAGTATTTAAAAGATGTGTGGATGAGGCGCTTAGGGACATGGTTTAGTGGGCATGGTGGTGTTGGGTTGACGGTTGGACTTGATGATCTTAGAGGTCTTTTCCAACCTTAATGATTCTATGATTCTATGATTCTATAACTGTACAGACTAAAACTTGTCAACTCTTAGAGATGTACAAATGCAAGACAAGTGTAAAAAGATCAGAATTTAAGAAAAAATGTACATGGCTGATAAAGAAGACTGAAGAAGCCACTGATCTATCAATAACTTAAGAAGCTAAAAAGAACTAAAAGAAAAAGAATTTAAAATGGTGAAAGAAGAACAAGATATTGATATAAATAGGGCAAAAAATATCATTTTCATGCTGAGTTTGGACTAAAGGAAGAGATACTTAGAATGCTGCTTATGCCATCTATAAAAGAGTTGTAAAACAAGTATCTTCTAAATTAAAGGTTTTCAGCTTACTAGATATGGATACTTGGGTGCAGTGAGTATAGCAAAGGAATAGCTGAGAAGCTAATTTTAAATATATTTTTTTGGGAAAAATTCAGAGTACAGCATAACATTTGCTAAATTCTGCCACTTTGGAAGGGTGATCCAGAAATGACAGACTAAAATATATATTAATTCTTAACAAAAATAATTCAGTCTAAATTCAGGACTTCATTAATAAAGAATTAGATACTAAAAATATCATTAATGTCAATCAATTTGGTTTTAAAGGACGTACTGCATGTCACACAAAATTGTTATCTTCAGGAGCAATAGAAGTAACGATTTCTTTTCCTATCTATTAGCTGAACAGGGTCAACTGCATCTCTGACAGACTGTGACCTTCTCTGGAAAATACCCTTAGGTCTTAAGCTTCCAGCCCTCATTTTTCTTGGGGCAGTAACTTGAGAGCTGCTCTTCAGAGCAGCATTTTAGAGGTATAAACCTCTCACAATTTATTGTGATTATTTCAGCAAGTGTGAATTCAGTTTAACACCTGGACTTCCACTTTATCTCAGGAAAAATGAGGGAATTTAGCTAGTGGCCAAACAGCTTTCAGAAATAATAGTACATTTTATTTAAGACAAAAGCATTACAGAAAAAATCCACTATAAAACAATGAACAGATCACACACATACTATATCTGCCAGTTATTAATCATTGTTCATACAGGATGTTGACGGGTACTGTTCATAAATTTGCCACTTATTTGTTCCAGAGAGAATCTGATTGCATCTATCAGATCAGACCCACAAGGCTACCTAAAATTCAAGAAGATTACCTAAGTTAACTTCCTCTTCATTTTTCCTGGGTTTTTAAGTCACTAAGAGAGCTATTCAGAAGTACAAATTACATTGGTACCAATCAGTAGCACACTGGAACTTTTTATTATCTGGCCAATTCTATTCCATTCTTCCSATTCTATTTAACTAGACTTAGTTACAGGACAAGATACGGAGGTGTTCACTCAGGTCATGGGAATTCCACCCCACTTTAAGAGTATTAGCCTTCTAATTTCCATTTCTGCCATTCCATGTTAAAAGAACAAGCCTTTCTTCAGCTAAAGATATTCCCAAAATAAAAGTTCCTTCTAGTGTTCTCCTGTCTTTTCACACCCATACTGTTGCACAACATTCACTTGTTCTTTTCACTGCTGAAATCCTCAGATAAGTACCAAAGGCACATTTAGGTTACTAACTCCATAAAGAGGTCACCACTTCTTTTTTCTCCTAAACTTACAAAAATTTCTTACAAAAAACCCCAAAAATATGGAGTTGATAAACTTCGTGGTAACTTAAAAATTGCTAGAGCAACTGCATTGTTATCAATAAGCATGCTGTAATTGCTACTGCAATTTATCACTTAATACTGAGGTTATTTTTATAAATACTTATGAGTGTCTTTCAACTGCAGCTTCAGATTCTCACTCCATCCATTGTGGGGGTGGATGGAGTGGGGTTCTGTTGTTTCAGCTGAGATCCTGCCTTGAGAACACAAGTTATATTGAATTCAGACTCCAGAACTGGGTTGAAAAGTTTTGCTTTAAAAAATTTAGTTCACATAATGAAAACTGAAGAGGCAGTAATTCTATGTCAGGAATCACAGGAAAAAAACCTCTGATACATTTCTGAATCATTGACAAACTACAGTTGCTTTGCAAAAACAAGGTAACTCAAAGCAGTTGAGCTTACTAATGAATTTAGACCAAAGTTCAGAACATCTTTCAATTGAAACAAGATCGAATACCAGCTGTACTTAAAAATATTTAAAGATGTATTGTTATATAAGGCTTCATCAATATTTTCAATATACCTGTAAGCTTCATTATAAATGAATATTTCCGTTTTTAGTTCATGACACCGCTACAAAGGGAATAACACATTCTCAAATATAGTGACTTAGAGTATCTATATCTGTGCCTTTGGTTTCCTTAACATACAAATCATCTTCTCTGAGGGGTTTCTATCCCATTTTTCACCAATCAGATTAACATATTTACTATTTCGTCCTTTTAAAAGGGTTTAAAAAATATATATGGTTTTGTGTATTTCTTGGACCCTTAGGAATAGAGGGAATATAATTTCTTAGAAAAAGCAAATTAGAATGCTTAAGTGAGGGTACCTTCAGGAATGTAGTGTTCAGGCAGGTAGAAATGGGAGAAATACAGCAAGAAGGCATACAAGAGCACATGCAGAGTAACAGAAGAAAGACACTTTTTCCAGGAATGCCAAGAAGCTGGATAAAGTTTATTACAGTCTAGGAGGACACAAAAGGTTGTTGAATTGAGGACAGTACCTGTGAACAGRACACAGTGAATAAGGACCCAGAGGGCAGATTCATGCACAAATTTCTTTGATATTACTTTCCCTCTCTCATGCACAGTTCTGTGTTTCTCAATTTTAAAGCTTTTTGTTCTAGTTTTTGCTTAATTGTTTAGAGCTTAAAATAATTTGAGTGGTTCTGATGTCCTCACTTTAAGAAAAACTTGTCAGCAGAACAACCCCAAAATTCTTCCTGGCTGGGGTCTTCAGAGTACGTAATCATATCTTTGCTTCAGCGACAGAGTTTCACTGCACCTGCTTACATATTTAGCCCTTAAAAAAACCTAGCACCTTTGCACATAAAACTGTTAAGCTATATATCATTAAACTATAACTGAGASACTACTGCCATAGTGTTAACTTATTTAGCATGCACATGTAATACTATTAATTCTAGCCTWTGTTTGCACCTGAGAAATACAGATGTGACAGTGATGTGTCTGCTTTATTCTCTAGCAATGAGAGGACAGTAAGAGGCTATGTGTTATTACTGTAGCGACTGGTTGTCCACTGGATTTTGCCTCCAATAAAAATAGCTCATTTAAAAAGTGTCAAGTCTGGCCTTCCATTAATGATTTTTTCAGTTTTATTGAAAATGTATGGTCACAAATGACAACTTGATGCTTTATGTTTGTTCTTTGTCATGACTTCAGAAATAAAAATGATTTCACATACTTTATTTTTATTTTGAAAATCAAAATGTTATCATAAAATCAAACACATTTGCAAACAGAATTTGCTTGATCAGTTTCACTATTTTTCTCTCTTCAGAAATTCTTGGTTTTTCTGACTTTTTTCTTATGATGTCTGCATTTGTCACTGGATGCTCACAGGCAAATTACTGCAATACGTAGAATTCTTAAGTGGTCTCCCATTTAGCTAAAATTCATTCTCAAACCCCAAATTTCAGACAAGTTGGGGTTGAGGCGCTCCTGTATATGAAAAACACTGTTTTCTAATATGATATTCAGCATGTGGCAGATCTAATCCTAAAACTGAAACTAACATTATTTGTGAACAGTTCTAAAAATTTAATATTGAATAATAGGATAAATTTCTATTAAGTATCACTGCTAGAATCAATTTTTGATGCAGTTGGTCAGATCACAGATTCCACAATTTTTCTATGACTGCCTAGCAACATTTGCATCCAATTCTTTGTTAGACTGAATGCTGGAGCTTTAAAACTCTTGTTAGTACATCCATAGGAACACTAAATAATTGARAATACTATCAAAAGAAATCTTTTAAAAACTACCATATCTACTGATTTTAATTTCTAATATAGTAATGTCTAATTTTACTATTCCTTGTTGGTTTTAAGAAATATTTATGTTTCATATTTAAACAGTTGCTCTCCATCCAATTATCTGTTACTAGAACTCATGAAAATGTTAGCTACTGAGGCAAAAACATTTGACTACTGTAGCTGTTTTTCCATAAAGAAAAAACATGGAATATACCACCATTATAAATGCTCATAGGTTCTTTAGGCTGACTGTATTGGGTTTGTGTGGCAAGGTTTTGGTAGCAGGGGGGCTACAGGGGTGGCTTCTGTGAGAAGCTGCTAGAACCTTCCCCTATGTCCGATAGAACCAATGCCAGCCAGCTCCAGGATGGACCYGCAGCTGGCCAAGGATGAGCCCATCAGCGACGGTGGTAGTGCCTCTGTGATGACAACATGTTTAAGAAGGAAAAAAACCCAGCAATTGCCAGAGAGAGAGGATTGAGAATATGTGAGAGAAACAACTCTGCAGACACCAAGGTCAGTGAAGAAGGAGGGGGAGGAGGTGCTCCAGGCACCGGAGCAGAGATTCCCCTGCAGCCCGTGGTGAAGACTATGGTGAGGCAGGCTGTCCCCTGGCAGCCCATGGAGGTCCACAGTGGAGCAGATATCGACCTGCAGCCATGGAGGACCTCACGCTGGAGCAGGTGGATGCCCAAAGGAGGCTGTGACCCCGTGGGAAGCCTGCGCTGGAGCAGGCTCCTGGCAGGACCTGTGGACCCGTGGAGAGAAAAGCCCATGMTGAAGCAGGTTTGCTGGCAGGACTYGTGACTCTGTGGGGGGACCCACGCTGGAGCAGTCTGTTCCTGAAGGACTGCACCCCRTGGAAGGGACCCACACTGGAACAGTTCGTGAAGAACTGCAGCCCCTGGGAAGGACTCACATTGGAGAAGTTCGTGGAGGGCTGTCTCCCGTGGGAGGGACATCATGCTGGAGCAGTCTGTTCCTGAAGGACTGCACCCCATGGAAGGGACCGACGCTGGAGCAGTTAATGAAGGACTGTAGCCCATGGAAGGGACCCACACTGGAGCAGGGGAAGAGTGTGAGGAGTCYTCCCCTTGAGGAGGGAGGAGCAGCAGAAACAATGTGTGATGAACTGACCACAACCCCCATTCCCCAACCCTCTGCATCGCTGGCGGGGGAGGAGGTAGAGAATTTGGGAGTAAAGTTAAGCCCGGGAAGAAGGGAGGYGTGGGGGGAAGGTGTTTTAAGATTTGGTTTTCTTTCTCATTATCCTACTCTGACTTGATTGGTAATAAATTAAATGAATTTTCCCAAGTCAAGTCTGTTTTGCCTATGACGGTAATTGGTGAATGATCTCTCCCTGTCGTTATCCCGACCCACGAGCCTTTCGTTATATTTTCTCTCCCCTGTCCAGCTGAGGAGGGGAGTGATAGAGYRGCTTTGGCGGGCACCTGGCATCCAGCCAGGGTCAACGCACCACACTGACAAAAGTAAAATTTCCTCCCCCTCTTACCTCCAAAACTCTCCTCTGAACTTCAGTGAGAACAAGGTAACAAAAAGCCTGTATAGAAAGATTCTTCCTTTTCATACCCAGCATCAGAAAGGCTAGAGTTTCTTCTGCTAGTTGCTTTGTCTTGTTCATGCTCCTGAAAAAGACAGTTCAACACATATTGAATTTGACACTTCACTTCAGGACAAATCTGCAAGTGTGGTTTTTGCGTTCTCTCTTCTATTCATAAATGCCTTGAAAATAAGTGGAGCTCCATCAAGAGTCAGGACTAGAGGTTGTGAGAGTGACAGCACGTTTTACACACACATGCGCCAATGTGACAACAAAGTCCATTTTTAGAAAGCTGCATAGAAACCTCTCTGCATCAGTGTCAAATTAGAGATCCTGTTCTGAAATACTGATTACGACTGCATATTTAGCCTGTGCCAGCTGAAGGAATCTGTCTGACTTATCTATCCATCTATTGCTGCCTGCTGCTCAAATGAATGTCATCTTGTCAATGGGCTCGTCATTACATTCAGCTGAAAGGTTTGTAGACTCTTTCAGCTCTGAGAAAGAGCTATTATGGTGTTTATGGATGACTTCAATACTAACACATCCCTTTTTTAGGAGTGTCAAACTTCTTGGCAATCCATTTTGTAGAACAAAAGTGAATCCATGCTGTGTTCAATTCATGAGCCATGTACACAATTTTTTCAAGGAATAATTCCTTAATGATTCTTTATGCCCTTATGGATGGTCCACTTATATTTTTCCTTTAATGTAGCTCTGCCTGCTTTTGTAGTTTTATCTGCTTCCAAAGGTACAGTTCTGTGTGAGAATGTGTCTGCAAAACTTCATGTATCACAGACAAATTTTATGACAACCTGAGGTACAAGACAGAACCATTTAGAAATACTTGTTTTATTTTAAACACTTGTCTTGTATAGATTAAATGCTTGTCTTGTATAGATTAAAGTTAGTGCTTTATAAAAACAAAGTATTTCCTAGAAAGTCTACTGTTACCAAGGTTGCCAAGGTTACAGGTTTTTCAGGCAGCGGACTTGTGTTATCTGAAACTTACGGAAGACAGATTTGTTTGGGTTTTGGTTGCTTTTGTGTGTGTGTGTGTGCAAATACGAGTAACTAAAAAGAATTTCATGTTTAGATGCCTGTATATATTCAACTTAAAGACCTTGCAGGAAAAAGCTGCTAGCCTAATTAATTTATTAATTTTTTCTATGTCATAAGTCACTGCAGTATTTAGTCTTTTGCTTTCTGAAATTTGTGACAGGTTAGAAACACTGTATGGATGATATAAGAAAGCTCATTGATTTGCATATATGAGTAAGATAGATAAATTAAGAAATGCTCTTAAAAGAGTGGAACCTGGTAAGATGAATGGCATAATGTGATCAAGAGATATACAAAAGAAAAGAAATCTAGGGGGTTTGTTGAGGGTTTCTCTTTGCGTTCTGGACTCCATTGTTGGTCGCCTCATTGAACCACACTCTTGCAACATCAGATGTCAAAGAGGTGATATGATTGAGCAGAACTATGCTTATTAAAGGGCATGATAAAATTGCACAGATGGAAATAGAACTGGCAGAACAGAACAGAGCCAAGAAGAGGAAATTTTTTTGCTTCATGCTGCCATCCACCACTGAAAATAASTGGATTAATAAACGTGATGCAAGCAGTTAAGGACTTATCTGTCAACAAGTATTTTAGGTCCCTATTAAGCATGTTTATTAAACAACATCTTACTAAAATTAGAAAATTAATAGTTATACTAAAATTAATTCCCACATAATTGAACAATGATTAATTAAAATACAATAAACTAGCCTTGAATTTGCTTTTGTCTCAGGATTGCCTTTTAGTTTATTTTTTATTTTGTATTGTGCTAGTTAAGCCAAGGCCAGGAGTATAACTAGACAGCTAAGGAGTAAGTGGAAATGAAGGAGTCTATAAGCTCTGGGAATAACTCTGCAGTTGCTTTCTGGAAGGAAACTTCAATACTTTCCAATTTGAAATAGCAACTCCCTATGATTTGAAGCATTTTAGAAGGCTTTTCTGACCCATATATGTTGTTTTCTGTGCTGCTATTCTTTATAAAGAATATAATAAGAATAACATAAGAATTTATAAGAATAATTTGTTTATTCTTTATAAACAAATCTAATTCTGATTTTTTTTTTCCTGGCATGAAAAATACTTTTGTTAGGGCTACAAGTGACAGTGAACTAGTCATCTCATACAGAAGTGGAAAAGATGCTACAAGACCTCCATGATTATGGTAAGAAATAAGATCTGGGTAGGCTACTGAGAGTGGGAATTGGTTTTATAATTCGAGGAGACTGTCTGAGCAGGAATATTAAAATTCCATAACACAAATGAATATTCTTTTTCCAAATACTCTACTTTCCAAAAGCGGGGGGGGAGAAGAAGAAGAAAAAAAAAGGAAACAGTCTGCCTTCAAGTTCAGCTCAAAGCATCTTTATACCTGCCACATACCTGACTCAATGAGTCATAAAATGTCATTGTATTTTGGTCATCATCAGTAATATTTGAAGGATAAAATACTGACCATCTGTAGTTTTCATATCAGTGTTTCCAAGCAGGGATAAAATATGAAGATGATGAAGATTAACACCATAATTCTTAATATAAATACATAATATAGTCAGATAAATAAACAAACCTGCAAAATATAAAGTTTTTATGATTTTCTCTTTGCTTTCAGGATTACAGTTTTTTTAATTGTCTGAGTACTGTAAAGCATCATAAAGTTAGAAAGCTTGATTTTGAATGTCAAATAGGAAAAAAAAAACAATTGAAAACAAAGGTGGTGAATGTGAGAGATATTAATCTTATTCTTGCAAACTTTTGGGTTTTTCCTAGTTATATTTCTGCAGTTTTATAAAATACACTCACAGTTCATGAAGAAGATAACAAGGACTAAATTACCTAGTTTCCATTTCATTTTCTTTTCAGCCTCTCCCTTATCATCTAAACTCCACTGCTAGACAATCTGGAGATGTACGCACGCAAACTTTAAGCAAGCTCTAATGTCTCACATTCCACTGGAAAATTATTTGACYCCACTAACATTTATCAGCCAATTAACAAACATGGTGTTTTATAGATAAAACCCCTGGCTTACTGAGTTGTTCATATTGGTTCAGAAACAGAAGGAAAAAAAGTTGTGGTGCACTTAAGCAGCAGAAAAATGTAGCTATAGTCCTAAGAAGACAGTATTTTTATGTTATGGAAGTGATTGCTTTTGATCATGTTAAATGTTTTGATCACCTAGTCATCCTATCGCTTCATAAAATGAATAAGAGCACTTGCTCAGTTTTCCTTAGATGACACTCTACAAGGAATAGCTTGATAGCTATACTTAAAAGCACAACTTATTGCAGTAATGGATAATCTTGAGAATTTCTATTATTTATTTTAGCATTTGTAAAGATATAACCTAACTCAGTGTTCTAACAGCCAATTAATTTGTTAACTTGAATCACAGGATGGACACAAAATTCAGCTTTACATACAGTGTTACTGAACATTTGTAGTTCTGTTTTATGGGATCAAGAATAAGAAAGTTATTTATAAGGTACAGTTTAGATTGTCATTAAAGATTCAGGTATATTTTGTGGGGTTCTAAGGTGCTTGTTATCTAATTCAAGACCCTCAGTTAAAGGATGACGGAAGCTTTCCCACATAGGCCTAGTAAAGGCCTCTTTTTTAATATTTGTATTCTGAATTGCTCATGGTGACAGAAATAGTGATATTTTCATGTTTTACCTGCTAATTTTCCCAATTCTATGTTGTTTTCTTATCATCTCTGGACTTTCTGTCCTTTACATAAGCCTCCTAATATTTTTCCCTTCTTTACTGGTAACAGGATTGGCAGCATTTTTTAAATTTTTTCTTTCTAAAGGAAGCAGTGGCAAGGAGAAACTTCTGGAGCAAGATCATGATTCTCTCTCACAAACATGAAGACTCTGAAGCAGTACACAACTATTAGTCTTTTGTTGACCAAGTTCTTGTTCTGCAGAGGCACAGAATCAAATTGAAAAGTACTGTGAGTCCTGTTTCCCTTTCCAGTGTTATGTGACTCTCCCCTCTCATCTTTCATTCACATCCTGCTCACTTTACATATCAGAGTCAGTAATTAAAATTAATTAGGCAGTTCTTGCACTTAGGCAATGAAATCCAGGATACAGTCACATCCAGGTTTATAAAAAAAAAAAATCAACCTCAAAACGAGGGTGGGGGGGAATCCTCTAACACTTGTAAATCTGCTCTTTCAAATACTTCATATTTTAGCCCCTCAGAGGCACCAGGAATTTTACAGATTGCACTTGTACATACCCAGATCAACAGATCCAGTAGCTACAGTGACACTGGGATGTGCTGAGAGAAATCAGCTGGGCTGTTAGTGAAAGAACCAGGTGGAACTCTACATACACCCAGAAACAAGAGTGGGATGTGGAAACCTAATTCAGCATTGCATTTCCTCTGTTTTGTAATGGCAGCTCAACCCCTCAGTTATCTAAAAATTACATCTTCATATTATGTCAGGCTCCCTTCTAGAAAGGACCTTATGGCATGAAGTCAGAGCAATAAAAAAGAATCTCATGGTAGGCTGGCCTATACTGTTGACAGTACAGGTGCACGCAGGGGTCCAGACTCAAGGTAGTGTGAACCCAAACTTTCTCCTTTGATATGATAATTAAAATCTATGAATTTGGACTTGCATTCACACAGAGGATATACAAGTCTATTTTAGGCTTGAATATCATCCCAGATCTACAGCACAATATACATTTATTTAAAGTTTTGTAAAACTAGTTATAGATCTCAATTTATGGTTAATATAATAATAATTTTAATATATTATTGTATATATGCAATCCTTAGTAGTATCTACTTGTAGTCTACTACAATTCAGTGTAGTAAACAATGCCACAGAGCACGATATGTGAGTTTTAAATGTATTTATAAAATTTGTAGGCAGTGCTGTCACCAGCATAAAGATCAAAATATTGGAGGGCATTCTATAGTTTTTTAGAGCTTATGACAAAGAAATAAATCCACTTGACTCACAAATCAAAAAGGAGCATCAGAGCTATTGCAAATTCTCCCCATATAAAATATAAATTTTATATTATATATGTTGCATATTCTATATTCATTCTGGAAAACTGAAAGAAAAATATGAGCAAAAATTCATAAAATCCTTTTCTGTCCCCACTGAAATAAGGCTGCCCTTGAAATAATTTGCAGAAGCAGCTTAATCATGCAAGGAAATGTTATAAAACACATTAAGAAAGGAAGTAAATAAGAGTATTAAATTTCAATGAAACTGCAGAAGGTATTTAGGCAGATAGAAGTAACATGCAAACTGAAATTTAGTCAAGACACTGAGGTTATACTAGAAAGTACTCATGGAACATTTTCTTAGTTTTAGGATGCTTCATTTTCTCACCATCCCCAGGAAAGGGAATTGACCAGTCCTACTGTAATTAATTAAAATTCAATTCTTAGCCAATAATTCAGGTGGCTAGACATAATTATATGTTTTTCATTATTATGTTCAATGGATAAAATAAAGACCATTCCAAGAGGGAAATGTTGTTTAATATGCAAGGTACAAAAAGGAAGAGATGTTCAGTAAACTGTAAATACTCTGAGGCATAAACTCATTACTTCTGTTGCAATACTGAAGAACCTCACTAATTCACATTAATGGCTTGGAGACCCACTGTAAATGACTGAAGTTTATTATGAGACAGTAAGTGAAATAAATGGTAAAACTCTCATGGACTTGCAATCGTAGTTTGATTGGTATCAAGGCAAATGAACAAGAAAAATAGCAAGAATAATTAATTACAAAATATCTGCTAGTCATTTATATGATGCACAGCTTCATTGAAAGTATTTGGGGTTATTTACTTTTTGGATGATGCTTTGTTCCTAAAGCCAGTAGATTGTGCTGGTGACTATAGATGAGACGACACTAGACTAATTATTTTCTTTTTAAGTAGAAACAATGGAACAGAACTGTATTCATTTTCAAAACAAAACGGCACATTTATTTTTGAAACATTTCTTCATCTTATTGAAATTGTTGGTTTATCTCTCTATTTAAAATTAAATAATAATCATAAACTTGGTAACCAATTTTTTCTGCCACAAAAGCATACACTTTTAAAGGATAGATACTGAGGAATAGGTACATACTCATAGTATTGAGTCAGTGTTAAAACACTGACTGTTGCAGGGTGTTGCTTTCATGTTTTTTTGCATGATGCTTTTAAATAGAAATTTCCTTTCTTATTTCAGTGTCAGTTGCCATTTTGTTATTAGATGCAGCAGGCTAGCAACAGCACACATAGCACCATCCTTTTCTGGTTACATTCTCTATTTTTTCTTACACTGTGTTTTTCTTGATACAAAAGGAGGAAATAAACTATTCTATATCTTAGTGATTAAAAAAATAATAACCCACAAGGTGTTTTCACACTTTCATTAATCGTAAGTGCTCATCTGCTCACCTGGAAAAATCTGCTAAAAATTATAAAACATTGACTTCCTGAAAGGATGTTATTTGATTTTGTATATATTTTTTCTGATACTCTGCTTGCTATCTGGATATGGATTTAAAGATTTAAAATTCCAGTAGAAACTGGAGGTGTATAAAGGGAAGGAACTAGTTAAAAATAAGTGGAAAAAGGAAAAATTTCATGAGTTAACAATGTCACAAGAAGAACCAATAAAATGCACAGAAAAAGACATATGGCCACTTAACTACTGGAAAACATTTAGGATTTGTGCCCATTATCTCTGCAAGATGGAAAATTAGTTCATACAAACAATTTCACAAAAGGAAAGTTCTTTATATGTATTCTGATAAGTAGCTTTTCCACATCAGTGGAATTCATTTTCAGGATTCTGGCGACTAATTTACATGGAATAAGGGATTTCTGAAGACTACTTCTGTGAGAAGCTCCAGCTTCTGATTCCAAGCAACTATGTTGTTTTGTTTTCTTTTTTCTTTTCTAAGTTAAATTAAATGCAAAACAAGCAGATAGTAATAGTGCTGAATATTTTCAGTGCCAGTCATTCACGTACATAGAAACCCAAGTTCTGAAAGGATTTAGATGCTACTCTGCCTAGAATAGGGAAGCATGTTTTTTGTTTTACCAAAGAAAATAAAGCATTGAAGTACCACTTTGGGTCTCTGCATCTAACAATCTAACACTGAGATCTTCACATATATATTTATCGCTTTCTAGTACAGGGGTATTGAATGTGCCCTCTATATTTAATCTTTTTACCTAGCCCCAGAGATTAGTTGTTCCTTAATTGTGCTTAGTCTTATAGGTCTGCTCCAAATTCCAAGCAAATGGCAAACAAAAGTCTCAACAACAGGCAGCAGGGCACTCCGGAGGAGAGGAGTAGAGGCACAGGCTTGCTACTCTGCTCCTCAGTATCCAAGAGAGCTGTCTGCAGTGCAGGCAGGCTGCACGGTGCCTGTCTCGAGCACTGGCTTCCATGGCACTGTTCCACAGGCTTCCATAACAGTATTCTAGGGTGGATATCTTCTGCCTTTCCAGTTGGAAAATGTTCAAATTTATTATTACTATGCTTTTATTTACAATAAATAAGCCTTCTTGAAACAGAGACTTGAGATTCAAGCTTCCAAACATCTAATGACTAGGTTACACTCTCATTATCAGTTTCTGGTTTTCTGAGTAGTTAGTCCTTAAATAACTTGTGAAGCTTCACCAAGAATGAGTAGGAGAGACTTGTGACATTACTTAGGAGTCTGATAGCTAGTACACCTTTGCACAAAGTGACGGACCTTGATCAGTGGTTCTTCTTCGAAGGAGATCTGACGACTTGAACGACCTCAATAAAGTGATATCTTTGCTACTGAGTCTTTTTACATCTCACGTTTTCATAAGAAAAATCTACCTTCCCAAGAAGTCAGTTTCACTGTCCAGTCTCGTAGGTGTGGTCTGAAATCAGGCATTTTATGGAAGACAGAATAAGTATCCAATATTAGGTGTCTAAATTCAAGCGTTTACTTACAGTGAGATGTAAGTAACTCTGTACGTTAATGTAAGTATCATACTACAATGATACTATACTGCAAAGTAGAGGGATATTTACAAGGTAAAGATACATACTTTTAAAGATATCTCAAACAGTTTTCAATTGCTGCGAAAGATCTTTTGAGTTCCTAAACCCATTCCCATCCTTCAGACATCTCCAAATTGACCTTAAGTACTTAGATAATTTGTGACATCCAAGCAATATCAAGCACTTTTATTTTAGTGTCTTCAGTTAAATGCAAAGCTCTTTAACACTCCAGTTTCAAACTATAATCCTCTTTGAATAAAACATCCCATTGCTGGCCATGGGTGCTTCCATGGTTTATTTATACTTTTTTGTGGATTCTTTGTTATATATYTATTCAATGAACAGTTTTATATGAATATATAAATATGTAAAAACCTTATTGTTGTAGCTTAAGTGTCCAATTAAAAAAAAAATCTAAACATTTGTTCAATGTAGCATCTGAGTTATACTCTTTAAGTTTGGTAACCTTGTCTTCTCTAATCTAATTAAATGAAATATTGTTCATTTATACTTTCTTCTTGAGAGGGTTATATTTTAAGAATTACCTTGTAAACATAATTCCCTGTTCTTGTATATGTTCTGGCAGGTAGATTTCAGACACTGAAAAAATGTATGTAGACCTAAAGTCCAAGGTAACTTAATGACTGATGTATTGTTTAATCCTGTAGTAACCTTTGTTAATAGAAGACTTCCCAGTATTTCACAAACAAAATGTAATTTACTTTTATTACTGTCTTCTATAAAAGAGAGTCTTGAAACTGAAAAATGATATAGAATAATATAGTCCAGAATAARCTGTGAACAGAGAGAAATAAGGATTCACTGAAGAAGAGGTATATGATATATTAAACATTTGAATGGGTGAAACTGAATATTACATTAAAATCATTTTATAAAGGTTTATGCCAGGGATGTTGTTTACTTCACTTCCAGTGGTGGTATTTTTGACTACTTTCTGAATGTTTACCATTTCTCATTTAAAAAGCAGCTGTCTCCCTTTCATTTTTTCTTATGCCTAGGTTCCCCTTTTCAGAAGTTTTACTTTTTGGTTGTCAAAGCACTATTATAATTTATCATATACATGTGTCATGTACAGTCCAGCTACCTGGAAATTTTAAAAAAGTAAATAAAAGAAAAACAATATAAAAAAGTTAATTACTTTCTATTTTTTTAATTTCTARTTATGTATTAAAGTCAACTTTCTATTTATTAAATCAAATACCAAYGTCAATTATATATTTATATTGTGTAACTTAAACTTCAAAGTGTTATTTATATTGTAGTAATGTAACAAGATAATATTTTCTGCTTCCATAGCACTTGCCTCTCCATCACCACCATTTGTTCCCAAAAGCAAGTGATGTACAAAAAATAACTGAACTCATTAACCTTTTAGGAAGAATTATTTCCTCCTTTTTTTCAGATCAGGATAGTGAAAGAGTCCAACCTACCCTTCCTTTTTAGCAAACAGTSACTACAATCCTTGAGCTTTGAGCCAAATCCAAATGTGATCAGCAGYTGGCGATTACTTACATCTCTTTTATATTATAATAATCACATTTGCAGATGGGAAAGAATTAGTTGACTAGATCAAGTGGGTTGCAGTATGTATTTGCCTGTGACTTCTGAACACCAAAGAACCTAAGTGAAGAAATGCTCCAAAGAGGCTTCCAGACATCCTGAAATAAGGAAAATATACATTGAACTGAACATGGTAATGGAGGAAGCTAAAGCTTGGGGGCTGGAGGGTTTCTATACTTGTGACTATTCTGGCTCCATTTTTTGCTTAATATTACAAATTAATTAATTTTTCAGATAGCACTAAGCTCAAGAAAAGTTACCTGCCAGTCGATGACATAAAGACCACTTTTTGACAGTGAGACTTTCAAGAGCATAGGTACTAAAAATTACATTATTAAACTAAAAAAGAGAAGGCTTGTATATTCGGTAGGCATTAAAATAAATASAAATCACATAAAATATAAACTCTAGTGTCAAACGTACAACATGCATTCCTTTGTAGTGCATTTCATTAGATTATTTTAACCAAAAATAYGGTTTGATATGAAATATCCATCAGTTATATTAGTCCAAACTGCATTCAGAGGGAGAAAAGGCTCAGCTAAGAAAGAGACAAAGAAATAGAAAGTAGATCGCACATCCCTGTGTGTTAAAAAAAAAACCTGCCCTCTTTTCCAAATAAATCTTTCTTAAAGGCACCTTCTGACAGCCACTCTGACAGAGAAAATGGCCATCAGCAACAACTGGCAGCCAAAGAATATTGAGCTGCTTTGAGCTGTTCTCAAGAGATATGAATTCTAGTGAACAAATCCTTTTACAGTGGCTAAAAAAAGTTCAGGTTTTTACCTCTGATCACCAGATACTCAGCAAATAAACTTCTGCTGCAGCATCCCTCTGCTGCAGAGCTTGGTGAGATTCTTTTGAAGCATTGCATTTCTATTGGCTTTTTGTACTTTAAAGTTTAGTGAAGGACTGAAGGTGTGTTTTTGGCCTGAAATACTTCTTTTTTGTTGCATAACAAGCTAAAGTTTAATACATCATATCCAGTTTTCCATGATATAAGAAAGATAACATCCTCTTCTAAAGATTTTGCTGTGATTGCTTAAATTCAATAGAACCCTCCCAGTTAGAACACTCTGCATAAATTATATATAGGTATAATAATAATAATAATAATATTAATATATTATATAAACCCATACATTTTATAGATATATATATTATATATAAAAAAATGCACACTTACAGATTAAGAAAATTTGGCTTATCCAGCAATTCACGAAAATGATAGACCCGAATTGAAATGTAGTACTTTATGGTACTTCCAAATAAAAGTAGCATACCAGCTTTTGCTATACTGTGGTTTGAATAATCATGTACTTGTACATGATTGTACATAATACATGAGGATGTACAGTCTATGGATGRCTGTTTGTAAGCAGAACAAGCTGTGACCATGTAGCCTGATAATAAGTATTGCCATGGCTATTAACAGGCCATAAGCTTTGTATTGAATTTGCAAGGCATCAGGACTGAGGCTTGTCAGGCTTGCTCTGCCTGAACTTTRTTTGAACTGCCTTGCAGATTTGTTTCACTTTTTGTTTCAGTGACAACAATTTCTCTATTTGACCAGGTATTTATGGCTAATTTATTTTACTTGTGTTTATCTTTATGAGGTACAAGCATAGTTTTATAGAGAGCAACAAGCAGTTATTCTGTATAGAATGAGGTATTTGCAACTCTAACACAATGAGGTAGAGAAATACAGACCTGGTACAGTAGCAGGGGCCTTGAGAAGTGGATACAAAGTATGTGGCGTAGAGGAGCRCAGGCATGGGATGGTAAGGGATGAGGTACAGACAAATTTATTTAAGATTTAAATACATAAATGTCTTGTTTAAAAATATTGTCACTTAAGATTATTTATTTCACTGTGTGAAAACTTTTTTTCCCTAAACAAAAGTTGTTGATATGATGTTAGGAAGATTTTCTCTTTCATGATAAAGTAGAGAAGAAAAAAAATTAATCCAACAAAAATGTTCTAACTAGTTCTGTTACAAAGTTTTCTAATCAGATAATGAGCTATCATTTATTTCCCAGATGTCATCTATGAATGTAGATCCTCAAGTGTAAGTAAATAAATAAAATGTAACAGAACAAAAGAAAAAAAAGCCAAAACCTTTCTTGCCCTTTAAGCCTGATAACTACTACTTTTGGTGAAACACAATTTTTTCCAGTATTTTGCAGTAATATAGTCTCATTACAGAGGAATGTTAAGAACAACAACAAAAAATGCCTGAGCATACAAACAAACAAACAAACAAACAAAAGATAAAGAATAATTAAAACAGATTAATGAGGAACCAAAAAAAAAAAAGCCTTCATTTTAAGTTTTTAGACAATTGCCTCTACATTTACAATTTAAATTATAGTGATTTTGGTGCCTCTTTAGAAGGTAAGACATTATAATGGAGAAATAGCAGTAATAAAGAAACAACACAAGAAGAGTGATTTTCTTTAATGTTTCTTGAAGTATTTTTTTTAGAAATCAAATTTCCATGTGGTCTTCTGTGARCTGTGAAAATGATGGTGTAACATGGGTGAAAAGTAAGGAAAAACAGAGATAAGACAGTTTTGAACCATCGTTTTTTTGAACTGTGCTAGGGATGTAGATGAAACCCATGCACCAATTATGTGCACCAGTATTATAAATTAGAAGTAGCTGAGAACCCATATTTATGGTYAATATGCTTCTTTGAAATGATGTAAAATGATTATGCTGTGTAATTGAGACCGAGTTTTTAAAAGACTCTTCCAAAATAGACAGATGGACATCCTTTCCAAAAAACATTATGATTACTCTACGTCCACAGTGATCCATGGTAATCTAACATTTTTACTAYAGATGGTTTATGAAGCTACGAAAAAACTGGATAGAAAGTATTTCATGTACATAAAATTGATAGGCTTTTTGGAAATCTTAGAACCTCTACCGTTAATAAATATCATCAGCTAATAACTATAACATTGGTGAGGTGATAACCTCATGTTACATCCTCTGTAGAAATAGAATGGTACAACGCAGAGTTCATGAGGCCTGTCATAAATGCCCTTCTGAAGGATACTGATCTCATCTATATGAGATCACACAGTAATATATGTTTTTACCTATGTAAATAGGAAAAATTTGCAGGGTAATTTCAATGCCCTGGAAAGTTGACAGTGGTCTACCATGGCTGCATATGACTTTGTATGACCTCTAGCACCCATAGGATCTCTAGGAATTAAACATACCTGGATATAAAACATGATGCCATAGAATATCTTCTTAACAGCATGTCTCTTAGAAGATCTTGACCTCTTCTGATTACTCAGTATATTTTCTCTCTGCTAACTTCACGAGCTTCTAGGAATGCTTAAACCTGGTCAACATTTATGGAGACCCTGCGCTTAAAGCTTCTGGTTATGCTTAAGTAATCTAATTCAGTAAGGTTACTACAGGATCTTATCTATGTTCAGCAGCTACAATGTAAAGTCTACATTTAAATTAATTTGGTTTTGGTTAATTTGCCTACATGTAGTATAATAACAACAGGAGGGTGCTGTAGGAATCTTAAATCTACTGAAGTCTGAGTCTTATTCAAATACAATATTTTATAATCCTTGCAGCAAAATATTTTTATTTTCAGGAACATATTTTCAAAGATAATTTTAAAAAAACTTATCTTAAAAAAGATCCCTTGGTGAAGATGTTGTTTTTTTTTTTTTTTTTGCATGAGAGAACACCAGCCATGGAGTGCTATATGGCATTCATTTCCTAGTTAAGCAAAAAGAAGTAGGGACGAGACTCAAAGTCTTTTAAGGATTTGATTCTTCAGGAAACAGTGTAAATAGCATTTTTCAAGAAATGCAGTGACATTCACATTAAACCCAAAACAGAATATTGAAAAGTACCTTGAAATGATTTGAAAACATAAGTGTCTTTTAAGTGGATAGACTGAAAGGAAGTTGAATTCCAAACTGTTTTGGAAAACTTTATCTGTTACTTCTACATCTCTGCATTACAGGTCTGAGCTTGAAGAAACTGTAAATTCTTTCTTCTGTTTTGTTATATTAATGTTCCTTTTTTGTATCCAAAGGTATAATGAAGGGCAGCTTAGTTCATAAATAACTCATTTCACATTCTTCCTCACTGGATCTCAATTATATGTTTTTTGTACAATACAAAAGCATGATGCAGTAATATAATGAGAAAAGCATTAATAATTACACAGATGACAAGAAGAAGAAAAGAAAATACCTGGCGCAACACAAAATGAATTTAAAAAAAAAAAATCACATAATGGAATGCATTCAATTGCATAAAAAATATGCAAACAAAATTTGTTTAAAACACAAAAGGAGATTCAAAAACAATAGTAATGAATTCATTAAAAATTAGCTATTAAATTGAATAAAAGGAAAAAGATAATCTAGTTACTGAGAGATTGATTTTATACAGTTTTATTTAAATTYCACATAAATGCTTTTAATTATTTTGTCCCCAACTTCTTTGCACAACTCTGAAAAAAGTAGGACTGCATGTGCCTTATTTTTGTCAATACCAAAGCTCTCATTACCCTAGTAAGAATACTTGATTTTAGTTTCCTGTAGTTTCTTTAAACATTTTTCTTATACAGACCTGGCTTGTAAGCTCTTTCACTGKAATTCATTTATGTGGAGTAAAAAAAGTCAACACATAGGGATGTACRCAACATTTAAGGAAAATAAAAACATAATTAAGCCCAATCTTCAATAGTCCAAAACAGTCCGATAGCTCTGTTATAGTCATTGGCCAAAGAATTATTTGGAATATGCTCCAAGGGTCTATGAATCTTTGTACAATTGCTACCCGTAGTGCTGCATATCAGTTTTCAAGTTTGCATCCACAAGTAGGATAGTTCAAGTTTTACCATAGTCTTTAAGGCGTGTACACCTAGCCCTTAGCATCTTACCTACGGTGTTCCCCTAGACCTTCATTTTACCATCTTATTCAACACWCTACTGTCTATTACTCATATTTTTCTTCCTGACATTCTACTCTTTATGACTTTTTTCCCAGCTATTTACATTTGCCTACAGTTTAGGATATTCTATAATGTAAATTTTAGGAGCTTCTCCTGTAATAAGCCTACTCTTTTCCTATGAAAAAGACAGGGAAAAAACCTCAACCCAAATTCATTAATTAATAACATATAGGCAGGGATTAAATTTTGCAGCCAAGGGCATATTAGAAATAGTTCCTCAATTTTTAGCAGCTTTTTGTATAAGCTCTAATCTTCGTCCTTCCAGTAGCTATGCTTCTTGGGAGGCTTGTGAAAATACCATAGAGAAAAAAGTGTTTCTTTTATTCTTACATAATGATGGTCTGAATCCTTCCACTTGTTATGCTTAATTTTTCTACCATAAAGGAAAATCAGAAAGTATGATCTTTTGTTTTAATCTTCTCTTTTAAGAACCAAACATTGAAAAGACAGTGAATCAAACAGGCAAAGATCACCCTATTTTAATTTAATACTGTTATAGTGCTATTTAGTAGTTCAGTCCCAAATCAGAGAATGTATGAGAGTGGAGATGGCATATCATTACATAGCAAATGTCAGTAGATATATTTTATAGAGTTTTAAGGAATTTTGTAATAAGAATGCTTCATAAAATGATTTATCAGTGCAGTAAAATAACAAGGTATCGCTCAGATTTTATGTCAGGACACAGAAAACTCATAAGTCTATGAACACCTACAAAATACCAAGGGTCCTGGTCTTTTTAAATCTCAGTGTGGCAACTAATTGTACTTTAGAGTATTTTCAAAAAGGTGGCAAAACTCCCTTAGTTAAAACTCCTTTAAGAGTCCTTAAAGAGAAAAACAAGATGGATAGTATGAAAACATAAGATCATCTTTCCTTGATGAGCATCAAATTATTCTGCATTTTGAATACAAAAAAATGGTAAAYGTAGTTTGCTTGAATAGTAGGAGATACATGGGAATAGCTGATTTTCAGGTCACTAGCAGTTGTTTAAAATAAAGTAGAAAATGGTTTGAATAAATGTAAATGWAAACTGCAACATTCCTGTTAATGAAAAAGTAAATTGAATAAAATTTAAGTGGATGAAGTAGAAACTCTTCTACTTAAATAAAATATTTTATTTTAATTTTGAAGTATTCTTGGTTTATGTGGGTTTTAAAGTTTTCTGGAAATAAGAACATTTTTAATCATTTAAATATTTTTGAAGATAGAATTGCAAAACTTTCTTTGTTCTCTCTGTCCACAAGTGGCTGCAGGAAAAAATGAGTGTATAACCCTGGTTCAGAAAAGCATTTGTTAAGACTGTTCCTTGCTTAAAAATAAACATGTGAGATCTATGTGCTACACCAGATTAGAATCTAATGCATCATAAATATGTGTGGTATTTCCAAAGTCTGCAGGAGTTAAGCTCTTAATTCAGTTAAGTGCTTTTCTAAAACCACTGCTTATATGCATCCTTAGGTCCAYGGGAATGTTAGAAAAAAAATAGTCTTTTATATCCTGCTATTTAGTTGATGCAAAAAATGGGTTGCAAATATTATTTAAAATAACAAAATTAGGTTGTTTGCACCAGGGAACAAGTTCTTATAAGGGTGGCAGAGTGTAAACAACCAGTAGAATTCCTTTGCTATGAAGCAAAGTCTATTTTAAAATGTACCATTTAGGACAAAAAGTTGTCTTTTGCAGGGAGGATGAAGTATAAGAAGAAGAGAGGTTATGGTATCTGTACCTGAAACTATAGTTGTTTAAATATAGCTTTATTGTTATACTGCTTTTGCCACGTTGCTTGCCTACTTATGTAGGGTAACATCCATCTTTGTGAAGGGCAAAAAAAGAGTGAAATCCCCGAAGACCCCTTTGCTTTCTTCCTCTGGAAAAGAGAATGAAGAAAAGAAAATATAGGGTCTTCATTTGACAACTCTGTGCACGTTTATTTAATTTTGACAGATGTTAAATGTCTTGATAATAACTTTTTAAGTTGTTTGCTTTTGCTTGCTTTTTTTCTCCTTTGCACTTCTTTTAAATTTGGAACATGTTAGAATTTTTAAGAATTAGTGTAGAATGCTACTGCAACAGAGGGATCAGAACAGGAGACTGAGTTGTGTGGTTGAAAAGAGCAACAAAAATATCCACATAGGCAAATTCCTTCAAACAGATTTAGGACTTCATAAATATGCAGAAATTGAATGGGGGATTAGTTAACCTTTTTAACATTAACCTTCCCTCTAGCTATTCTTTCCAAAGAGTTTGTCCTTGCAAAAAAAATGTGTATGGTCACCTATAGTAAAAACTACCTTCTTGGAGGTTTGCATGTTTTTGATTTAATGCAGCACAGCAAAGTAATGATAAATCACATGCAAGTTCCATACACCTTCAATGCACCTTCAGCCTGATCTGCAGTGCTCAAGCTGTCATACTCTGAGTGCCTTCTGGACAGAGCTGCCAATCATGCTAAACCATGTGAACGGCTTAGTGACACAGACAGATGTTCACAGAGTATGAGACAGAGACCACCAAACTCACTCATTTGTGAATTTAACAGGATTTGAACATAGGCCTCCAGTGTGAAAGTCAAGTTCATTAATCTGGTAGTTYCTTTCAGTTGTTTTTTTATAAGATATTTTAGTAAACAAAAAACCTCAACCCCTTACTATTGCTGCCAACAAACCAAAGCAAGCACACTTAGCCCCATTCCAGCTTTCAAACTCTGCATCCTTCTTTATGATTTTGTGTAAATTCAGAAAACAGACTTTCATACTAAGCTCTGAACTGTGTTTCTCGAATCTTCTTTCAGTGGGAGAGAAACATGACACTGAGGTTTAAATAGCATAGTTTTAACAGGAAGAGAAACTCAGGAAAAGGAAGTACCTTAGTGCAAAACCTGAAATACCAGAACACAAGAACTGAACAGCCTACAAAAAATTACGAGGCAAAAGTTATTCAGGTCATAAATATTTACATAGGTCTGATTTTCACTCAAATAAGAAACCCAACAAGGTTCTTGATAACTACAGTAAGACAAAAAAAAACATTAAAAATGTTTTATCTGTGTCTCTGGTAAGGCCATAGACATAGAATCATAGAATCATAGAATCATAGAATCATAGAATAGTTTGGGTTGGAAGGGACCTTTAAAGGTCAGCCATGGGCAGGGACATCTTCAACTAGATCAGGTTGCTCAGAGCCCCATCCAACCTGACCTTGAATGTTTCCAGGGATGGGGCATCTACCACCTCTCTGGGCAACCTGTTCCAGTGTTTCACCACCCTCATTGTAAATGCAACATAAAATAGAACAAAACAGTAGCAGGGATACATATAACTGAGCTAAAATATACAATCACTGTACTTATTTTTAGTGAAGCCTAGTTCTGTTTCATGTAATAATGCATTTCCTTTGGTTATAGTACCATTTGTTTGAGATGACTTTTTGAACTAAACTGTTTTCCCCCAAAAGCTTACCCAACCATCCTTATTGAGGTTTTTGGCATTTATGAGACTGTCTATAACACATACTGCAGAAAAAAATTTGAGATTTTCATATACTGTTTTTTATTAATTATTTTGCTTGATATTTTGCAGAGCAAGTAACCTACATTTTCCTGAGACAAAGCTGAGGCAAAACCCAGAGAATAACTTAAATCCAGCAATGGTGAGCAATATCTAGTTTTCAGCTAATTGTAAGCATAACACTGAAGCAGGACTAAATCATCCAGGGATGATTTTATCTTCCAGGAATACTTCTTGGCTCTTTTAGACTCATACACAACAGTTAACCTGTATGCAAACTTGTATTTGAGGCTGGAGTGCATTTGCTCTTTAAGGAAAATTTAGTTGTTCCTCAGAGGCCTAGGAGAATCTATCAGTCTAAATTGCCTCCATATATGTGGAAAGTTAAGCACATAGAAATGAGATCCAAAAAAAATTTGAATCTTCAGCAGGGAGCTACCTAAATTAGTGAATACAAATCAAAAAGGAATGTCTCCTACATCATTTTGAACTGCAGGATTTTTCTTCCACTAGCAGTAAAGATTCATAAGGGTGAACTTTCTACTTGAACTACAAGTCTGTACCTTTTTTATACATTGTAGTTACAAAGGAGGTTATTAAGTAATTCAGTAATCACAGTATTAACTCCTATTTCAAAAAGCATAGAAAAATTAAGAAATTTTGAGAAACGGTATTTGAACGTCTCCTACCTCCCAATGAAGACTTCCAGTCAGTAGCTGGGAATAATTGCTCTGTCTATTGCACTGGACTCTTTTATTTTGAATAGAATGTCAAATAAGGTGGAGAGAGACTTCATGACACAGTCATCGTGTTATTTCCTTGAGGAAGGAAGACATGGACTCCAAACCATCCTCCAATAGTTCTTTAAAATTTATATTAGATGCAGTTATTTGAGAAGCAATTTAATCCCTTAACTTTCTGAATTTTTATCTAGCGACTGTAAGATTATGCTACCTGTTTTACTGTACCTCAAATAATGCYTTATTATGGAATGGAAAAAGAAATCACTTAACCGGGAAAGAYTGATAAAGAATCACCATGGGTAATCCTATATATGGAAGTTACTACTTTAGAGGAAAATGTAAATTCCAGCCTCCTCACACTGAATCTGTCCATTCTCAGATGAGTGTTTCAACTTACCAAACTAGTGAACACTGAGATGGTGAATGATTACTGTCTATAATTCATGGGGTTTTTTTTCATCAGCAATTGCAGATATTCTGAGACTGCCAGTAGGTATTCAACCCTGCAAGTGAGGTTGACAGAAGGAATCCCAAATTTTGGCTCTTCAATTTAGTGACTTCCTGCTCAGCACAGAAAGACTTCAGTAGTTTTAGTAATAAAAAAAAAAATTGCTAAAGAAAAATTAGATGTGCATTTGGTAGACAGCTGGCTTATCCAAAGCTAGGTGACACTTAAGCAAGTGTCATGCATAGCCAGTTGGTTACATTATGTTTCTAATTTTTATTTCAAAACTACTTTTAACTTCAAATTTTTAATTAAGTATTAGTTTGGAAATTAAATTTCAGACCCAGTTTGATTTTTGAAAAAAAATTTAATGCACAAAAAATGAAGAATTGGCCTTTTCCTCTCTTTTCATGTCACCAAAGAAATCTCTTAGGATTGGAAAACTATTTCTTGCTCATTTCTAGTTAAAAAATACATTCTTCAATGTTAATCGTTCTCCACATATTCGCTAACGAAATAATACTTCYTTCTTATGTAAGGACTCAGTCTCCTAGAACACAGTGTCAATGATAACTACAGACAGAGGGTAGGCAATAATTTATTTTCAGACACAAATGAAACAATTATTGAAGCAACAGAGTTATATGCTGTATCTGGAAGGAATGCATTTACATACTTTCATTTCTAGAACAGGCTTCTTGCTTTGAAATGGAAACAGTTTTCTAACTTAAAGTAGGTAATTACACACTCCATTAAACAAGTAATTAACAGATTACAATTWAAAAAAAAACAACATTGAAAATTAGCAATTCAGATGCTAAATGTGAAGCACACTGTTATAATTAGCATAATACTTTTTGAAATAGATTAACAAATACACAATGAAAATGAAAAAAAAAAAATCTATTTTCTCCATGCAAATACTATGCAACAAATAGCATTTTATGAGCCAAACAATACCATAGTATAAGAACAACCTAGTGCAAATGCCTCGTGTTAAATCACTTTAAAAAAAAACAAAACAAAACAAAACAAAACAAAACAAAACAAAACAAAAAACAAACTCTTAATTCCGTGAAGAAATAGCTAAAAGTTTTGGAAGATTACTATTACATATGCACCATGCTGGGAGCATTCGTTATATGAAGAAAACAAAAGGTCAAATGCTGTTTTTTACAAGCAAATATGCTTCTTCTATTAACTTGAAGATGCATTTGAAATTTCACCCAGCACTATTCTAAATATCAGGAAAAGCTACCATAATGCAGAAGCACTATCTGATACTTTATGCTTCCATGTCTTGTGTTTATTTTGTACATTTGATGAAGTTTCTCAAAAAAAAAGTTAATATTCCCGGATAGGATAGTGAAAGGCATGAATGGGTTTATGAACTAATTTCTTCAGCTCCTTCACTCCAGCTAGCACATATTGGTCACCTGCCTATTCCACCAGTACAAGATGTGTACTTTTCAGCTGCTGCCTTGAAGCAGCGTTAACTCTGCTTCAAAATTAAGGAAATGGACTTTAACAGGAGCCAAATCCTTTGTATATAGTTAGCTTTTTTCATCCTCTTTATAGTTCTCTGTTTTTGTTTGTTGAAAAGGTGCTAAATATCAACTGTAGACAAAAAATGATCCAGACAGAATCTAGTTTAACCTCTTTCCAAAGATGTTTAATTTAGCTGTTCTCCTAGATTCTTGTTTTAATCATCATTTTACTTCAAGAATAGAAAAAAATCTTCTATACTAACAATTCTTCTAACCTACTGGAAGATTTTAATTATTCAAACATTATTTTCAAATGTTCTTTCTTCCATAAAAGGGAAGAATTAGAATAAGTATTCTAATAAGAATACAATTTTTCATTATTTTTATTAAATCAAAATAATTAATATAGGGTTTTTTTATCAGAAAGACAGTAGAATGAAATAAACAGTAAAGAAGAGCCTGCAAAACCAAAACTTTAGGAACATATTTTGAATGAAGTCCAAAACACAAAAAAATATTCATGTTCTGTCACTTCCTTTTTTAAATTTTGTTTTCTATGAATTCTTGAATCCAGCAACTGGCAGCCCAATCTTACTTAGTTTATAGGACCTGACAATCAGAGCCCATGACAATATGGCTGCACAGCAGCAATGTTTTGTTGAATGCATTAATGTCATGGTAAACTGAATTATTCTCTTGCTAATGAAGTTGACCTCTTCTGGTGTTATTGCTAGCCAGGGTAGTAGAGAAATTCAAATATCCCGGAATCACTCAAGGCTTAATCTGCATTGAAACAGAGCGACTACAAAAAAAAAAAAAAAAAAAAAAAAAAAAAAAAAAAAAAATTGAAGTATTGTATAATATTGTATCAAATGCGGTATCTATGAGTAAAGAAGACTGCAAATCTTACAAAAGGGAATTGTTATAGGGCAAATATGACATGTCAACATGATGGGTTACTCCCACATACAGCACACTAGTTTCTTCCACTTTCATTTACCCCATAGTTGTTTTGATGAAGTACCAGCTCATACGGCTGGTGGAAGAGGGGCATGAGATGGAATCAGAAGAGCAAAGGTAGTTATTCCTCTGAGAATCAGCAATAATTGTAACTTTTTTTTTTTTTTTTTTAACATGTCTGATGAAAAATGCCAATGCCTAATGGGCCAATGTTATAAATCTTAGTAAATATCACAAGGGTCAATAAATGACATAGTTTATGAAATCAAGTAAATAAAGCTCTCATTAGTTTCTTTCTTACATGTCTTTTCCTTCCTTACCAGCCTTTCTTGGACCACTCTGACCATTTAAATATTATCATAGATGGTCCTCATCCCAAGATCATGCATGCGAGTAACGGCAATTTAAAAGTCTGTCTTTTCATTCTTCCAGGTATTATTGAATGCTACAAAAGAAATGTGAGAATGCATTTAAAGATGCATTCTCTTACTGTATTGTATCTCTTTCTTCTGTGAAGGAATGGTTTGTATGAAATTATAATTTTCTACCAAACTTCAGGAATCTTAAGACTCTGAAATGATGAACAGTTGAAACTAATTTCATAATCAGTTTGAATGTAATAAAGACAAAAGCCTATATATATACACATAAATGGCAGCAAGGGGCACTTTACTCAATAGACTGATATTATGTTGTAAAATGCCCAAAAAGGAAAACTCTTAGTAATTTTGATTTTTTGTTGTTGTTGTTTTAAATCTGCAGATATAATTCTGGACTTGTTCCATTTATGTAGCTTTCTTAATTACTAATGTTCCCTTTCTCAACAAGTATAAAAAACTATTATGAAATATTGTTAAAATGATGATGTTTATTAAATTCATATTAAAATAATCTATTTTATAGAGTTATTTAATTTCTGAGAATTTAGCAGAAACTTTTGAGGAAAAAAATCTTATTCACAAATAATTTCATTCCAAATATATGTTTTAATGATGCATAAAGGGCAATTCTTTTCCTAGTTATTTCAGCTTTATTGGACCTGGAACTTTTGCTCCTGAAAAGAGAGATATTTGAACATTAAGTATAGATCTCCCTAAAACTATGACCCATATATCTTCAGGAACAAATAAATGTCCAAATTTCCTAGTGTTTCTGTAGAAAATAAAAAATCGATTTTATTATCTACATTTGAGTTATTCATTTTGATTTCCATCATATTTTAAAAGAGGAAAAAAATCTTGAGAACAGAACCATTAGACTAGGAATGAAGTAAATAGTAGCATAAGTGACTATAATGGTCAGTCTTAGATGTTATAAAAGCTATTGCAGACCAAATTTTAATCTAGAAAAGTGCTGTACACAGCCAGCAATTCTGATCCTCTTTCCGCACCTGTCAAAGACAAAATCCCTCTCACTTTCTATCTGCAGATTATTTTTATGATTAGTCCTCTATTCAATGTCATACTTTGCAGTATAATAWTGAAGATGTGGGTGCAAAACCACATCAAGAAAGACTAGCTACAGCAGATAACAAAAAATAATGATTTTAGAAGATAAACCAATGCAAATTCACATGACAGAATCTGGAGATCTTTCTATACCCATTTCCTCTGTGAAAACAAAATAACAATAATTGAGCCTTGTCAGAGACTTCAGTGGAACTCACAGGCTTGGGTCACTGCCTGAGGAAGTAGTTTTGGAAGCTCAGTACATAAAGATAGCTTTTGGGGGAACTTCAACAGTTTCCCTGTTCAAGCAAAAGCAAATAGTTTCTAATAAAGACAGGTAAGAGAACTAACCTTCTTCTCTTTCACTAAATTTGGAAAGAATAGATGATAAAGGAGAAAATTCCTATTTTATTTTGTACATTTTTTTTTTCACATAGTATTCCTTTACATTTTAAATGAAATTGTAAAAGCTGTATAAGTAATTTATTTGTTATAACAGAAGAATATTTCAATTTCCTAAAACCTGGCAATAGGAGAATGCTATATTTTTTGTAAATAGCATTTATCAATTTGAATGTGAAAATTAATTTGATTTAGATTTAGATGAAACACACCATGAAAACATACAGGCAATGTCACAATAATCATGATCACAAATGTCTGGCATCTCTTACTGCTTTCAGTCAGACTGTAGCCTCAGGTGACCTTAGTTGAGGTGTCTTCCTTAAAAATAGCCACTTCTTATCATTTTGCAACCAATTTCTAGTGTTGATCTAAGCAAAATTGCTCAGTTAAATGTTAATAAAATCTGCTGGAATAATTTTATAGAAGTCTATTAATTTCTATTTAGATCTGCTAGGTAGGAAACTGGGGACCTGCTCTAGTTCTGCTAGCCAGCAAGGTGTGGCATAGCTCCTCTGTGCAAACCGTAGCTGCCTACTGCAGTGATAGTGCAGTAATTCTTCAGACTGCTGTAGTAATAGGAAATGTAAGATCTTTATAAAATGTGAATCAGGAGTACAGGTCTCATGGCCAGATCCTGGGAGACATACAAGCAAAATGTATTTATAGTCTATAGTCTATACCTGAGTCCATTTTTTGTGTTGCTCTGCCAAAGAATGTCAAGATGAGTTAGAAAGGACTTTGACTCCATGTCAAACAGACAGAAGCCTTCTGGATTTTGAGCTTCCTATATAATACAGTGTTTGACCTGCCTGCTGGGATCATCTGAGTGTCTTTCCATGCGCAATTCCCTTATGTGTCTGAGGCTTCAACACTTTCAGTATATTGAATATCTTGGAGGACCTACGTGCTTCCACACTTCTGAAGAATTTGAACTTAAACTAATATATCTAGATGGCATTAATTACAAAAGGGAGGGATCACAAGTAACAAATTGGATATTGAAATACCTTTTCTCGATATTGTACTCCAAGGCTACATCTAACTTCAGGGTAGATGTACACTGAATGTAACACATAACAAGTCCTGGACTCCTAGAAGATACCACAGCTCCATCCATCCTGTTTTCGCCTTCTGTGAAAACAAGGGTGTGAGGAAGAAGGAAATGGAAGAACATGTATAGAACTGCATGCCTTGGTCTCATAGTGACACTGAAGCAGAATCAATAGGGGGAGACACCCAGACAACAAAGCTGACGTGTAGTTTTAAGACATTGATATATAGTAAATTTTCTGTATGACATACAAAGTTCATGATGTCATATGACTGTAATCTTTACCTCATATGTTAAATCTTAATTAATTCTTCAGGAAGAAGACAGCAAATATTTGTTCCACATTTTATTTAAACAAATATAAAAATGACTAGTTGATTAGGGTGGTGTGTTAAGATGGAGAGGTATAATCTTAGTAACACATAAAACCTTGTATTCTGAAGGGCTAGTATCCCAAAGAAAAATATGGAAACCCCAGAGTTCAGATATTAAAGCTATAACGGGTTAGTTCCTTAACTAAAAAAAATCACAGAATCACAAAATAGTTGAGGTTGGAAGGGCCATCTGGAGATTGTCTAGTCCACACATACCCCCCCTCTCCGGTAGGGTCATGAAGAGCAGGTTGCCCCGGATGGTGTCCAGTCAGGTTTTGAATATTTCTAAGGATGGAGGCTCCACAACTTCTCTGGGCAACTTGTTCCAGTTCAACGAGTTTAAATGCAAAATTTATACACACTGATAAGATCCCTCTGAGACTTCTCTTCTCTAGGCTAAACAGTCCCAGCTTTCTCAGCCTCTCTTCATATGATAGATGCTCCTGTCCCTTAATCAACTTTGTGRGCCTTTGCTGGACTTGCTCTAGTATCTCCATATTGGACATGGAAGTCCATGTCTTTCTTGGCCTGGGAAGCCCAGAACTGGACATAGCATTCCAGGTGTGTCTCACTGGTGCTGAGTAGAGGGGAAAGATCACCTCCCTCAACCTGCTGGTAGTACTCCTCTTAATGCAGCCCAGGATACTGTTAGCTTTCTTTGCCACAAGGGCACATTGCCAGCTCATGTTCAACTTGCTGTCCACCAGGACCCCCAGGTCCTTTTCTGCAAAGCTGCTTTCCAGCTGGTCAGCCTGCAGCATATGCTGGTGGATAGGATCATTCCTCCCCAGGTACAGGACATTACACTTCCCTTTGTTGAACTTGAAGAGGTTCCCTGTCAGCTCATTTCTCCAGCCTGTTCAGGTCCCTCTGAATGGCAATACAACCCTCTGGTGTATCAACCAATCCTCCCAGTTTTGTATCATCAGCAAACTTGCTGAGGGTGCACTCTGTCCCATCATCCAGGTCATTAATGAGGATGTCAAACAGTACCAGACCCAGTGTGGACCCCTGGGATACACCACTAGTGACTGGCCTCCACCTGGATTTTATGCCACTGATCACAAACCTTTGAATCCAGCTGTCCATCCAGTTTTCAGTTCACCTCACTGTCTACTTCTCTGGCCTGCACTTTTTCAGCTTTTCTGTGATGATCTTATGAGAGACAGTGTTGAAAGTCTTACTAAAATCAAAGTAAACTATCCATTGCTCTCCCCTAATCAAGCAAGCCAGTCATCTCATCATAAAAAGCTAATAGCGATTTCCAAATTTTTAAAGCATCAATCATGGACAAATTTTACATGTCATCCAGACAACCCTACATAGTTCACATCATCTTTGAACTAAGTATTTTATAAAGGCAAGAGAGCTCTGTGGAACTTTGTGGACCACACGCCATGCAGTCCTATAGTCCAAAAGTGCACAGTTTGTGAAACTTTCCTCTATGTCTTTTCATTTCATATAATTTTTCATAGAGGAAAAATAGCATTTGTTTTCCTACAATTCATGTGTCCAAGAACGAAAAGACAAAAATAACTACTTTTAGCAGTTCCATCTAGGCTTAACAAGCTTACAGCTACAAAATGTAAACGTTATAAAAAATGTTCATCAACTCTTTACGAAGCGAATGAGCATTGAGTAAGAAAATCTTGAACCTCCATTGCCTGCCTCTCTGGACTGTCATGTATACCTGTACAAAGAAGGTGTAGAGTGAAGTTACACCAAAAGGCTCACCTATTCCAAGTACAAAGTAGCACCTTTTGGTCTTATTACGTGTAAAAATATGATTTCAGAAAAGATTTGAGTGAATCAGGTCAGAATTTTGGAAGAAGTTATAAATCACTTCTAAAATGTTTTCTTGATTTTCAAGAAAGATGGTAGAAATATTTGTTATAATATTTTTCATTTCCAGTCTGAGACAAAGTCTAAATATTTAATCAGGCACAGAAATACAAATTAAAGTACGTTAATAAAAATTGTGCATAGCTCACTAAAGTTCCCTGTAATAATAATAAGAGACAAAGTGACTGCCAGTATGCCACAGGGGACTTTCCGTTTAGTATGCTTGAAGCTGTAGGCAAAGCTCTTGTTTATGAGAGCTGTATGGRAGATATTTTATATTTCATAAAGTACTGTATCTATTTATCTGTGATAGATTCAGTGACAAGGAGGAGACCCTTCTAAATCTGGTGCTTATCAGAATGTATTAAGAATCTTTGCTGGTMGTTATTAGGTATGATGTATGTTTCCTAAGTTTTCAGTGTTTCAGCAAGTGTTACACAGTATGCTGAAAAATCCCACATTACAATGATACTCATTAGTGCTACTTGCATATAATTGCTTTGCACATACCTCATCCATCCAGCTGTTAATATATCAGTGTTAGAAATAGGCTTGGAACACTAATGTCAGCATCTTGATACAGAAGGCCGAAACAAACACATTGGTTTTGATTCTCAGTGCTACCTAAGAGATTTGAATGTTCAGTTCCCATTAATTAACATCCAAGTCCCCCTAGTGCCTGACTCTCTCAGCTTTCAGCTCCTGTGAATCTTTCAGGAAATAGTATGAGCTTTGACACTGCAAAGTTTGATATGTTTAAATGTTCATACATGGTATGTAAAATTCTTATATGAACTGAAAAAAAGTGTTAAAAATACATAATAATATGCAAAAAAGTTAACATACTTCAGAGATATTAGGTATGCTTGTTAGCATTATTTAGAATTACTCTGACAGCTTTCATTACAGTTCCTCTCCCATTAATTTCTTTAAGTATTTCCCCTCTAAAGAAATGCATTCAACTATGTTATAATTAACTTGGCTGCCAAAAGATATTATRTATCATCAGATGCTCACCGGCCTAAGGTAGTCAAAGAGTGGCAGTTGTATTGTTCAGTGTTTAATCAGGTCAAAGCTGTGGCAACTTTAATTATAGTTATTGTCAAGACRCTGCTTAATGCTTGCAACAAACCTTGTCATACGTCAGCTCTTGAATCTTTTCTCTTAGCCATGTATAAGTGAAAAGATTGTCCCTGTTAAATTTGACAAGCATGTTTCTATAAGAAATATTGGTATATTGTGCCTTAAATTTGGGGTGATTTGGACAGGTAGTGTGAGGATAGGAAGTGGGCAAACATATCTAGGCAAAATGGAAAAAAAAATCCTTACTCTTGTAGCTAACATGGAAGATAAGAAACCAGCACAGAGAAACTGAGGCCAGCAAACTACAAAATCTTTTTTTTTTAAATCCCTTTACCTATAAAACAGTATTTTAAAGGCAAAATATTATCATGTATCATTGTAATGTATCCATCTAAGTCATCACACTACACTAAGGATATAGACCTGCCATTCATACATCTGCCACCTGGCTCAACAAAATAAATGTCTAGTGGTACTTTGCCCTTTGTGTTTCCAATTTTTAATTTCTTTTGGTTCTACATAAATATTACAGTTTACAACAATGTTTCAGTATTTTTTCCACACTAACAGTTTGGCTTATTCCCTATTTCCCTCCAGGTCTATTCACACTGTCTATATTCTGCTTGGATCCCAGGGTCCCATCTGAAGCAAACGAAGTAACTTCTTTCAAGGAAATGAACTGAAAGGATAATTGGCTTCAGAATCTTCTCCCTGTAAATCTGCCACATCTTAAGGATGGATCAGGTTTCATTCTCTCTGCTCGGGACAATCCTTCAACATTATTCTAGCATGTATCATATCATATCACAGTATGCCTCCGCAAGCAATGGTTGAGATGCATGCATCCCACACGGTGAGTGTGATGTTATGAAAAACAAGAGAGCAGTCTCATTATTTGTCTGGCAAGCTTATGTTTTGGTAAGGGGTGTTTGTTATAAGCAGAAAATGTGTCAGAGTACAGAATAGCAATTGAGGGATGAGGAGGCAAAGAAACCCCTTCATCTGCTCAGTATTTTTGCTGCTGTTTCTTTGGTGGTCCAGTAGCTGTGCTCTATACGTGATCTTCTGAGTGGTGAGTTGAAGGGAGTAATCACTCCTCTCTACCTACTAGCTGTGCTCCTGTGTCGGGGAGCAGATCAGGAACTGAGCATGGTAGCAAGGCCAATGCAGGCAGGAGCCTCGCCAGTAAGGGCCCTGTCCCACTGTACCTGGGCAAGGCAAGTTGGGCAGGCCCAGGTGTGGCAGACGGGTTCAGCCTAGAGTCGAGATCACCACAGAAATTTGTGGTGATGATGCAGGTCTAGGTCAAGCCATGAAGTCAATCCACAGTCCAGGGTCGAGCCCAGCGGTGGTAACTGGTGTCAGAAACAGCCCGGTGATTGCCAGGCAGGTCTATAATGAGGGAGCAGGGCTTAGGCCATGCCAGAAAGTCAATCCACAGGTCAAGGCTCAGATCAACAAGGTCCATGGCCAGGCACATGTACATCTAGGACAGAGCTAGAGACAGATACAGGTACAACATATCTCAGGCAGGGACTGAAGGCCCAGACGTGAGCTTAAAGGAAGCCCAGAGCCCAGGGGCAGGGGTGTTGCCAGAGGCCTGAGGTAGGTGTGCTCAGAGCCATTAAGGCCTATTAGGGCACTCAGGGTCCTGCCATACTGTTAGTACAGCTCAGGAGGCTCTTGGCTGCCTTTGCTGCCAGGAGAAACTTCTGGCTGATACCCAGCTTGCTGTCTATTGGCACACTCAGGTCCTCCTCAGTGAAGCTGCTCCCCAGCTACGTTGCAGGGGCTTCTTGCTCTCCAGGTGGAGGACTTTACATTTATCCCTGTCCTTCTGCCRCCACCACTGACATCATTACTCCTTGTGACTTCTGGCTTTGTTGGAACATTTTTCCCATAAGGCATAATGCACCCCCATTCTCTAGAGTGGATGGAGGCTTACCTGGCCTAAAATAGGCATACTAGCTGCCCAGACTAATCTGTTCTAGTGGCACACCGTTCTGGGCCATTCCTTGATTTGGGTAGTTATCGGCATAATACACAGCAGCTGAACAGCAGACAGGGACAGCTCAGTTGTTCTTCTGAAGGCCTCAGCTGCTTTCAAATGAAGATACTTGAAGCAGCATGACTTCATCTACTCCCTCTTTAGAGAAGGCTGGTGAAGCACAGAACTAGCACAGCACACACAGGCCAGCTCCTCCTTTTTCTCTTCCTCTTGTGTACACCTGCTGTATCCCTTTGCTCAAGAAGCCTTTCTAAGACTGCTGCATGGATAATCTCAGACCATTACTATCAACACCATATTTAAGAGACAGTCACCAACAGCAGTCACTGGGATGCCATCTGCCAAGGAATGACGGTCGTGGTTCAACCCCGGTAGGCAGCTAAGCCCCACACAGCCACTTGCTCACTCCCCTACCTATTGAATGGGGGAGAAAATCGGAAGGGTAAAAGTGAGAAAACTTGTTCATTGAGATAAAGACAGTTTAATAATT
>JAYKAV010003311.1:201324-249759 GCA_035582835.1 Phoebastria nigripes | reverse complement strand
TTTCCTTTTTATGGTCCCGTGAGTCTTCTTCTGCATGTTTCCTTCCTCTGTGCGTCTGTGTGGTTAGTCACAGATGAAGGCTCTGCACAGGAGTTCAGACTATGTGGGAGGGCTCCAGAAGTCTCCTTGAATTGCTACCTGTCTGCACTGTATCTGTGTATCTCACTGAATGGGGAAGTTATCTGTTATGCTTGYGGGGTACTTGCATTATCCATGTCTGGCCCTATAGTAATAGATTCAAAGGAAAGAATGAGCTCATGAATATTAAGTGTTTGGGAAGAGGAAGCCTAATTTATAGTTTTTGAGTATATGAGTGAGTGGGGGGAGTGACTTTTCTTTTTTTTTCCTTTTTTTTTTTTTTTTTTTTTTTTTTACTGTGGTGGAAAAGGTATGTCTATTACTATTTGGGGACTTTTTTTGAGAGGTGGATATAAAAAAGGTCTTTTTTATTTGTTACATGTAGAGCTTTTATGCACTCATTCAGGTAGTTTACATTGTGATTGTGAAGGCTCAGAGTCTTTTTTTCTTTATGATTACATTATTGCTCTGAAGTACATGTATGCAAGTAGTATCATGAATGTGCTGCCCATCCYAAAAAACAGAGCAACTAACAGCCATGCATAGGCTAAAGGGAAGGTGCCCTTCAGCTAGAAATGCATTTCTCACCATCTTTTTAATATAGGTGTACATAACACAGTAAACTTCATGTAAATATTGAAATCATAAAAATTCCTGTTGCTTGTATATCATGTATTCCTCAAATTTTGCCATTGAATTTTTGCCAAAGAGTTCCTAACAGCTGTCATGATTCATCCTGATTCAGGCTTGTCCTACTTCATCCCATTGGATGAGGTGGATTGCATGTATTCTGTGCCATTGAGCAGCTGGATCAGGAAGCATGAGTATGAAACAAATGATAAATAGCATTGTGGACATGAACATTTTCCCTTTATAAAACATGCTGGTAAGATAACGTACTGTRTATGGATTAGACAATATGCAGAGATAAGCACACTCTGTACTGCATGTAAAATAAGTCTTCTCGTGAAATACTGAGCCAGCATTTGGTTTAAATTGACCAGGGGCCAGGACTTACTTTTCACTCCTTGGTCACATGAACAGAATAGTATTGTATGTGGTTCAAACACAAGAAAAGAATGAAACACAATTTGGCAATTGTTTTCACAGATATATGCCAATGTGGGAAGAATGTGAAGACTTGGGAATCCTGGCCTCTTCCATATTCGTATTATCACAGACCATAACCTCCCATAACTCTTCACTTATCTTTTTGTTGAAACCGTTCATGTCTTTTCCTCTGTTTCTCAGTGTTCAGATTATTCCTCATTTGCTGTAAAGATTGTAAATTCGAATAAAACTGATCTTGTAGGCTACAAACTACTATGTATGTACATATTTCCCACCATTGTAAAAAACAATGGATCAGCTATCTCTCTGCCTTATGGAATTTCAGTGTCATTTCTAATAATTGCTTTAAAAAGCAATTAAATAATTAAAAAAAAAAAAAAAGTTGCCACTGATTCATAATCAGTCATAGTTATGATGAGAATGGGCATTAATTTTCATATATTGCAACAAAATCTAGAAAGTTAACTGTAAATTACCTTTCTAATGATTGAAGAAGTGCTTTGTGTACCTCAGTGTAGCCTATTCTAGGCATCGTTTTCTCCCTCTAGTAAAAATAATAAGCCTCAATTCCCAGTTATGTAGAGGCATAACATGAAACAGGGCTAAAAACCAGTCACCCAGATGTCCATTTCTAAGGAAGAGCCATGATTCTTGGTGATTCATGGCACTAGAAGCCATATTTTGTTTCATATCAGAGTAAGTTCTCCCGTTAAATTCACTAGGCAGTACATYTTTTCCAAGAAGGATAGAAGCTGAGAGCAATAGAAATGCCAGCAAGCAATATAAAAATCTGGTAAGGGAAGATATCCAAAATTCTTTTGCCCTCTCTTATCTCATAAAGCCTGAATTCTATAGATGCACGTTCCTTTGCAGAAAGCTAAAAGCATCACGGTGCAGACAGCTTGGGTGCTTAGGAACTCTYAAGAAAATTAGGACTTCTGAATTATTTATGTTGATTTAGATATATACTAAAGCCTTCGACACTGTCTCCCACAGCATTGTCCTAGAGAAGCTGGCGGCTCATGGCCTAGACAGGTGTACTTTTCACTGGGTAAAAAACTGGCTGGACGGCCGGGCCCAGAGGGTTGTGGTGAATGGAGTGAAATCTAGTTGGTGGCCGGTCACGAGCGGTGTTCCCCAGGGCTCAGTTTTGGGGCCGGTCTTGTTCAATATCTTTATCAACAACCTGGATGAGGGGATTGAGTGCTCCCTCAGTAAGTTTGCAGACGACACCAAGCTGGCCGGCAGTGTCGATCTGCTCGAGGGTAGGAAGGCTCTGCAGAGGGACCTGGACAGGCTGGATCAATGGGCTGAGGCCAACTGTATGAGGTTCAACAAGGCCAGGTGCCGGGTCCTGCACTTGGGCCACAACAACCCCATGCAACGCTACAGGCTGGGGGAAGAGTGGCTGGAAAGCTGCCTGTCGGAAAAGGACCTGGGGGTGCTGGTTGACAGCCRGCTGAACATGAGCCGGCAGTGTGCCCAGGTGGCCAAGAAGGCCAATGGCATCTTTGTCTGTATCAGAAATAGTGTGGACAGCAGGAGTAGGGAAGTGATYGTSSCCCTGTACTCGGCACTGGTGAGGCCCCACCTCGAATACTGTGTTCMGTTTTGGGCCCCTCACTACAAGAAGGACATTGAGATGCTGGACCGTGTCCAGAGAAGGRCAACRAAGCTGGTGAAGGGTCTGGAGAGCAAGTCTTASRAGGAGCAGCTGAGGGAACTGGGACTGTTTAGCCTGGAGAAGAGGAGGCTGAGGGGAGACCTTATTGCTCTCTACAACTACCTGAAAGGAGGTTGTAGTGAGGTGGGGGTCTGTCTCTTCTCCCAAGTAACAGGACGAGAGGAAATGGCCCCAGGTTGCGCCAGGGGAGGTTTAGATTGGACATTAGGAAAAATTTCTTTACTGAAAGAGTGGTCAAGCAATGGAACAGGCTGCCCAGGGAAGTGGTGGAGTCACCATCCCTGGCAGTATTTAAAAGACGTGTAGATGAGGCGCTTGGGGACATAGTTTAGTGGGGCATGGTGGTGTTGGGTTGACGGTTGGACTTGATGATCTTAGAGGTCTTTTCCAACCTTAATGATTCTATGATTCTATGATTCTATGATTCTATGATTCTATGATTTGGGGAGTTGGAAAATTAACAGTTGGCTTTGGAAACATCATGGAAACACTCATGATTTTTAAATCTTTATATATGTATTGGTAGGCTTTAGAAGGGCATACTCTTTTTAACTAAAGTTTTTGCTAATGTATTACTTTTTTCAGTTTAGGTATTGAAATTTCTTCAGTTCAGCATAATGAATGGAATTCATAATTATTAATGGTAGTCATTTGGAGAATATAAAGGTTTTACTGGAGTCTGAAAAGTTATTAAAGGGGATTACCTTTATCTGTTAATCTGTCATCATGATTACCTATCTAAAATCAAACAGGTTATATTACCTAGGTTTTGGAAAATAGCCATGGGTGGGATGGATGTTTATCAATTATGAATCAATTAATTTATACTATAGCTATGTAAACCACTATATTTTAGTGTATGTCAGGTTTTATTCTCTTTATGAATTTCTTGAAGATAAGTTCTCAGGCCGTGGCTTCTAATTTTTCAGATAATTTCTATTAGAGGGTTATGATACACAAATCATTGGACAAAATAATTCAAATAAATGATGATAATAAATAGCTAACATTTATATAACATCTTTCATCTTAACTGAATATCCAGTATCTAAGTAATGCCTTATTTTGTGCGACTTCAAACATAATCCATCCTTCATGTATACCTTCTCTAAGTGCTAATTGCTATTTTGCTGTGAAAGTAGGCAAGTAGACAGGCAGCTCTTCCCGTATTAAGAAAAAATATTAATGGTCTTTCTGAAGGATGTCTTTTGTAACAAATTTTAGTAGACAGCTGGGAATAATAGAACCATTTATAGAAAATTCTGGTTGCTTTTGACATGTCAGAGTAGCAGCTGTGTGGTAAGAAACATTCTGAGTATATACTAATAGCAAACTCACAAATTGGTCTTTGAAAAGTGTTCTTTTCCTTTTCCTTTGGAGGTGCTTTTACAGAAAATTGTATCAGAAATTATTACTAAATAAATAATTAATRTGTCTTCCTTATGTTGTATCTTCCTTACATTGGTGAATAATGCTTATCATATGAAGAAATGGGAATGTCTTCCTAGTGGCATTATTTGCCCACTGACCAGAGAATTAGCACAGTTACAGAGATGTACCAGTCTTCCCCCAAAAATCTTGAGTGTTTTCACAACCTGTTATTTAAAAAATGCATGATAAATAAGCTGTTCCYGAGATGACGATGACAGCAACAGCAAACAACAGCAACAACAACAAACAATAACAACAGTAACACAGACCTCCATTTTCAGATTGATCATAAAACAGAAATTCTGGCAGTGGATCCTGAGTTAAATATCACATGTTTAACAGCTCTATATTTAACACCTCTAGCACAAATTCATGTGCTGTAAATACTGAACAGTTAACATTAAAAAAATATGTGTTGGGAGTGATACAATGCAGAACGTTATAGTTTAATGTAAATAAAATTAAAATCATGTATCAAATATTTTTCTTCTGTGAACTGCAATGATATCTAGTCTATTAGTGATCATTTGTAAAAGAAATAATAATCATTTAGAAGGTGAATCTCTCAAAAGTAATAATGACCTAATGCTACTTTCACTAAAGACAGTGGTAAATTTTCATTGCATGTAACAGGAAGAGAATTTGGCCAGTGCTTTGAGAACTCCACCTTTAGGCTAGGCATTATTAAAGTGCTTCATTAAAAATTCTGCTTGTTTTCTACTTGGTTATTATTCCTATGGTGAGCTTAACTGCTATTATATGAACAGTGCATTTGACTGGAGCTATTTATTAGTTTCCAGTTGATAAGCATTCACTTGTTATACACAGTTTGTGGTAAATTATGTTAAACAGTACCCTACTTCTGTGAGTGTAGTTCATATGATGAAGTCTGTAAGTGTGAAACCGCATAGAGCAATTAGTTTCTGTTGTCATTAACAACTGGCAGAATACCATTATTCGTTCAGATGCTGCAAACTCCTAGTCCCTCTACTTGCATGAGTAAGTATTATTCAGGCACTGCATTATGCTCAGTGTGTGGTTAGGGATTTTCAGAGGTTGTGCAAGTTTCACATTCCATACATGTACAACTTTCCATTCCAAGTTCATACTGGAAGTGTTTGGTTTTGCAAACCCTTTTTTCCCCAGTATCAAACCCAGAAAGGACCATTATGATCATAATGGTAGGCAGAAAAATTGCAACAATTAATACAACTGTCAAATACAGAAAACATTTTTTCTAGCTTTTTTCTATCTGTTATCTATTGAATCATTAAATGTGCTTGCTTTCAGTCTTTAGTATTTGACTTAAATATTTAATAGTTCTTCCTTTCTATATTGTACAGTTCTGGCATACTCTGACTTCCAATTTCTTGTTTAACTGTGGAGCCTCGTCAGGAACATCAAAAAAGTGCACTAATACCAAAAGCAGTTGGAGGAACAAAAGAGAAAATAAGTTGTCACACATACGCATTTTCTAAAACACTCACAAAATTGTGAACTGTTCAGATGAACAGTGTATGTAGCCAGTATACCTCTTTAGCCGTCATCCCTCTGATAAAATGTGGCATTGTTTCAACAGTTACATGTTACACAGGTGGATAGTTGCAGACTCTCTTTAGTACATGACACTCAAATACACCTTTCTTTTCAGAATTACTGTAATCAACAATTATACCTTCTGGAAATACTCTTATTTAACTTTCTATTCTCTTTTACTATCACTTCAATACAGGCACAATTTGATAATTTTCAGTATGTTTCTGTATTTTTCAAGAGGTTTTGATTGAGGATTTCTATGTAGATGCATCTCTCTTTCCTTCTCATAAAGTCATTCAACGCACTGCAAATATACAAAAGCTGGAAATACAGATGTATGATACTATACCATATAAATATTAACACTAAATATGCTTATCCTTCTGGAAAGCTTACTGCCTATATTTAAAGGATCATATTTTGATATGCACTTTGTTTTCTCATATGTAATGACCAAAGCTAGATGTATTTTTTGCGTGTATTTTCTTTTATATTTTATGTCTTCATTACGTCACACTGTAACATCAAGTACTCCATTTTCACATCACAACTCTTCTTCAGTAAAATAGTGTTTTCACTTAATAAATATTTGTAAAAATGAATGTATTCCTGAAGTCTGTGCGCAGTTTTGAATTTTACGTAAAATGTCAGCTTTGTGTACCTTAATTTCAAGGTATGTTGAATTTCATGCATATGAGGATGTCTAGTATTCCTTCTATTTCTTTTCTGAGTTTAACTCATGTTTTTAACAGGAGCCATTCTGAGTCATTTTCTCAGTGAAAAAAAAAATTGCTATCTTAGTTACCTAAGAGGAAAAATACATTTTTGTAAGTTTCTGAGATGTGGGAATGTATATAATTCTGTAATTTAAGTTTTAGGCATATATCCCTTAGTAGTTCTGATTAAGTTTCAAGTTTAAGAAAAAGAATAGCAACAGTGGTCAAAATGCTAAAAGAGTAATGTTTTCAAAGTCATGTGGTTTATTCAAATGCACATATTTCTCTGGAAAGATCCACAAAAAMCTCCTACTCTTTACAGAATAATACAGCTATTACATCTGTTTTCACTGTATTTGTCCTGGTATATGGAAGTTTTCCTAGGACACAAGAACAGGTTAAAGGCTCCTCAGATATTTTCATGAAATGGACAGCTTAGTAGACAGAGCCAAAGGAGGGGCAAAGACAACTGAGAGGCCATTATGTGGATTAATTCAAAAAGCCATTTTAGCCCTTGGAAGATATCCCAGTGTCCTAGAATTAGGCAATGACAAAGTTGAGCTTTATGTCTCTTGTGTGCAATCGCTTAGTCCTCCACCTTTCAGCTGGCACTGTATGCCCTTTGGCCATTACTGAGAATGTAGCTGAGTTTTAACTCATTAATGTGGTAACAACTCAGCAGCTGACACTGGAGGCCTTGTGCTTAATCGGCATGTTCACTGAATTCTAGTGGGATTCCTTTGTTGTGAGTGAGAATGGATCAGAGAGAACAACCTGATTGCTCAGCAGCAGCAGACATACTGATTCTGTATGAGAGAAGTTATGTGAATGACTCATGACAGTTGTCTGAAGAAATGGGGACTGTGACTAACTGCTTTAATGTCTCTTTTAATACTAAAATTTTAATGTGACTAGGGAGGATGAAAGAAACACAAGGAAAATTAAAATGAGCTAGAAATATGAATACAAACTAGTCTTACACTCTTCTTTCTGGAAGATGTTATTTATTAATTCTATATTTTTGTCAACTCAGGTTTGTTTTCATTCAAACTAACAAGACGGATGTCAATACAAAGTAACATACTAGAAAATAGGCTGTCAACTGTTTTAAAAAAAAAAAACAAAAAAACAAAAAAACCCAACCAAACAAAAAAACCCACCTCAATTGTGGTGTTAGAGTCTATTTTGGCTGCTCAGTTACTCAAGTATTTTATACTACCTGAAATATTTTTTCTTGTACAGCAGTATTTTATGTCTCCACTAACTCATTGAAGTATACTCTATGCCATTTGCCCTATTTATTCTCATCAGTTGCACAATCAAGGATATTATTTGCTATTATTATAGAGATTTGGACTAAGCCTCCTCTATAATAACTTACCAAGACACTTTTTTATGGAGAGGTGGCAGTTCCTTGACAACAGCAAGTTCTTTTCTTACGCGGCACTATGGGCAGAGGGGTTTTTTACATATTTGACCCTACATCCAGGCTTGTCTAGAGTTCTTTGGTGGTTTAATGACATACCTCCTACACATGAACAGAAAAGCAAGATTCCAAATGAGTATAGAGGAAGAGTTTAGTGTGTGTATCTCAATTACAGCAGACTACAGCACTGGATTGGAGGACAGTAATACTAAGTGGTCAGGCAGTAGATGATCACTGTAGGTCCTTTCCAACTGAAATATTCTATTCTATTCTATTCTATTCTATTCTATTCTATTCTATTCTATTCTAAGTCAGTATAGGTGTAAACCAAGGGTGGAAATCCATACAGTTTTGGTGTCAAATACAGAAGTCTGTAACTAGGGACAGGAGTCCCTCCTCAATCAGAAGTTTAGTAGCAGCTGGCTTTTCACAGCTTGACATTTTGAGCAAGAGTGGCTTTTCAAATTTCCCCAAAGCTTCAATAGGAAGTGACCCAAAATGTCACAGTTTAGCATCATTTTAGGAAAGATAGAACAGTTTGGGAATATTATGCAAACCATTTTATTATTTTTGCCTAATTCTAGTTACATTGAAGTAGTAAGAGTGAAGAGATTAAAAAAAAAAAAAAAAAAAGGGTCTTTTAATGTGTGCTTTAACATTCAAAATTACTTCTGCCTTGGCTATAGTGAAAGTGTTCCCCAGTGGCATAAAGAAATGAATCACAGTACAACGGAGCATGTGGTAAAGTGTCAACACCAATACCATTCTTAGTCAAGTGAAGTAACAACTTCCATCCTTACTGTCAATGTAGTTCTCACCTCTTAAGGCATTATCTGGTGAGTTTAAATACCTCAGAAGACTGGGCTTTTCCACAGAAACAATTTTCTTTGCTTTGGCATCTGTTTTAGGTCATTTTTGCCACCAGTTATCAATATGAATATCAAGCTGCATAAAATTCTGCATAACAGAAATGGCGACACGCATCATTCACTTACTGAGCTGTAGAAAAACCATATGTTCTATTTTACTGTTTCATGCTAACAACTAATACTAGATAAAATTTTAAAAGGGCAATTTAGAAAATGATCCAAGTTTAAATTATTTTCTTATGTTTAAAAAATTCATGAAATCAAACCATCTCATGACAATGCCAGTTATTCCCCAATAGGAAATAATATGAGAACAGTCATAGGGGAATAGATCTTGTAAATGTCTTTCATGTAATTAGTCCCACAGAAACCATCTAAGCTATGGACATGGTGGGGGTGGTTAATGTGAGAAAGGCTTGCAATATCAGTCACTTCAGGTATGTTGTTACTTTTTATTGTCAACTTAAAAAAAAAGAAGCCCAGATTTCAAATAATGAAAACAAAAGTCAACTGAAAGTTTTAAATCTTTGGAAACAAAGTTCTGGTAAGATTCATGTTGAATTGGTGTAATGGCAGATTATTTCTGAAATGCTAGTTTTGACACCAATCATTATTTTGCTGGCAGTTCTTACACTGTTTTGATTTCCATCCACATCCTTGTCAGCTGCTACTTCTGGACGGTTTATATAGAATATAGTTGTGGAGGTGAGCCAAAGTTAGTTTTTGTAAAGCTACATACTCTACTTTTCCATGAGATTAATAGGAAGCTTCTTGAATAGAGAAAGTCCCCTTTTTGAAAAAGCAGTTATGCTCTCTCCTGAAGCAACTGCATTGGTATGGGATGGGAAAGATTTACAGGCTTTTCTTCTCCTTACCTTTATATTGTAGCATTACTGGGATTCTATCAGAAGAACAGCACGTGCACTTGCATGGATAGTTCAACTGGGACCAAAAAGGATAGAGGAACGGAGACAGGACTCTGAACTCCTCAGTTCTTACCTGTCTGGCCACAGTCTGGCCTCCCAAATGTATTTTCAAGATATGACAAAACTATGCAATTCCATAACAAATTTTAAAAGGCATTTCTTATCCACTTATCATGGCACCCGTACACCTCCCAAGGTTTTATGGCTGGTTTCTCAAACCGTGATCATGACTCCATTTGGAGTCATAAAAAAAGCTCAAAAGAAGTCATAAATGTTAAGACTAAAAGAAAAACAAAATATTACTTAGTAAAACAGCTATTTAAAATAGTTTATTTTACTCCTGTCTGAATTTGACCTTGAAATACTGTTACAGGGAGTACAAAAGCAGTTGAGCCAAAAAGTGTATTGGGAGAAGGGAAGGAATGTCACACTGTTGGTTAGTTTGGAAAACATCACATCTGGTTTTATAGGTAGGACTCCCAATATATAGGGAGCTATTACTCCTAATATATTATTTTTTTTCATTAGGCACACAAGTTGAATTATGTGTTGATACATTTGAGGACTTACATCTGTTGGAATGATAAACAACCAAGTTACAGTTACACTAGGACAAAACCAAAATATATGAATCTATCAGTGAAACAGAAAGGATACATGACATGAAACTCAGGAATAAGACTGTGTAGCATACATTGCAAATTTAAATGCTTGTGTAGCATCATGCCTCAAACTGTGGAACGGATTCTGATCTCTGTAGTAATTACATGCTATTGACTTCAGTAAATTTGCTTCAGATTTGTACAGTTGTCAAAAAGGCAAATATCATATCCTATAGCTTTTGGGAAGGATGTTTTGTTTTTGTGGATATTTTGGTTGAAAATCTAAGCAACAGCTAAAGCTTAAGGTCTTGGTAAAACATAAATAAATAATAAAATAAAGGTAAGAGGTAGGAAGAGGGAAAAATGCCCTGTCATGATGACTGGGATCACAAAAACCTTGTGAAAGTCAGTGAACTATCTGTGCATATACTGTGCTGTTCCTGGGATTTGGAAACAATGGATGTAAGGATAGCACTGAAGTTACAAATGAAAGTGCTACCAAGAAAGCTACTGAAATAAACTGCAAGCAACTTACCGGTTCATGGATTTTGCAATTGAATTCATCCTCAGGGAATTGTTTTAGAAGTGAACATTGAAAGTTTAACACCGAGCAGTGTGGAAATAAGCATTTCACAATTTCTAACACATGATTTAAACTGCCTTGTGTTAAGGATTAATATCTTAAGATTGCATTATAGCTGGCAATAATAATAAAAATACTGAAAACTATAAAATGTTTTCTCCTGGAAAAGGAGCTGGTATTAATGAATGATTCAGCATTTGGAAGACAGTATGCTTATCAGTATTGACAATAGACTGACAGTAGAGTGAGTGAGCAGAAAATGTCACTGGAATAAATCGGTGACAAGATTTCCTAAGTAAACCTGGTAAATTTTCCATGAAACTCTCTCATGGAGACAGAGGGTTTTCCTAGACATACAATAGCTTTATTTCTATCTCTACAAAATTTGTTTCTGAAATCAGTATGAGTATTGCTGTTTTGTTGTTATGGCATAAACATATTTTTCTTCTTTATTTCCAGGTGGTTTTGCTAACTATTTACTATTAGCTCTTGTCTTCATTTGCATATGTGCATTTCTAGTGGTTTCTAATAATATTACTGAGAGTTGCAATGGGTCCAGGATCAAGTGAGAGCCTGAAATTTTTTGTCTCTCAAATTTTTGACTAGGGAGAAAAATATGTAGATATATGGTATGAGTTTGTAAGAGCAGTATCACAGGTGATATTTTGTGTTATTCCGTAGCATAAAGGCTTGTTCCATGCCTTTCAGATCAATAACGGTTTTTTAGTTAGGGTTTTTGTGGCTTTTTTTTTCCCTCCAATCCTCACAGTTCTTACTGTCCTAGAAATTTTGAATGACCTTTGGTGGTGTTTTTACTCTTTTCTCTTTTTTTTTTTTTTTNCTTCCCTCTAAGTTTTTTATTGTTTTATATAGAATTACAATGAAAGTAAATACAATCTATTGAGTATTATGTAGACAGGTTCAGGTTCCAGAAAATCTTATTAGTAACATATGGGATTGAACAGTAAATAGTTTTGGGAACAGCTATGCCTGTCCAAACAGCTATGTTCATCATATTTTTTGATGTTAATAAAGTTGAGTAAAATAGTTGTCCATCACACAAAATACAGACTCAGGGATGTAGTTTCTCAAAGATTACAATTGGGTAATATATATATTTGTAAATGCATTCTAGAAATAAAAAAGCAGGAACCAACCTATGTCTAAATTTATTTTTCAAGATTTGCTTTGTGTGTTTTTTAGTTACTTTTTTGTTTTGTTTTTGCCCTTTTTCTGAATGATAGAAATGTAGCTATTTTAATCAACAGAAACTATGATAATAAATATTTCCTAGATTTGGGGAGAGATAAAATGCTCACCCATGAATCTGGATAACCATTTTCTATCAGATGACAGATGCTGAATCAAGCTGAATTACTATAATGTTTGTTGCAGTCCTATTTAGATACAAGTTTGATCTAAGCCCAGAGCCTCAATGAGGTTGGAAGATCAACCCATGGGGAGATTTTTTTTGTTCTTGAAGAACATCTTGCAGGTGGCTTTTAATATTCTAAAGATCACTTTGGCCTGTGAGCTTGGCATAACTCAGAAACTCCCATCAGCTTTAAAGTTTACCTTTGGAAATAGTCTACAACATTCCTTCTCTCAGCAAATGTAATGATTAGAGTAAAGTAAGAGCTTTGCAGATTTTTTTGTAATTATATACTTTCAAATTCAGGTTTCAAAGCCATTTAAACACTGTGTTCAATGCTTTAGTTTGTTCATGTAGATTAGTCAGCAAAGTCTTCCACTAACAAAATAGGAACATGTAGCCAGAACGTCAAAGTTGCTGTAACTAGCAGGAAACAATGTTGTCTAGCTTCTTGGGAAAAAACATAGCTACTGTAATGCTGCCCACTGATGTGAGTCACTATTGTGCTCTGCTGGGACAACTGATGACGCAGATAATTTCTCTGGAAGTAGTCCCTGAAACATGAAGTAATCATAGCAGCAGGAATTTAAAAAATCAACATCTTCACCCATGTTAATACTCTGGAAGTGCTTACATTTTATATTGTGTATGGAACTACTTCTAGTTGCCTGTTAGTCAAGGAATACCTTGCCTTTAGTTGTATTGTTTTATTATTTTCTTACTTTATTGGTAATTGCTTAAATTTTACCATCACTCTTAAACTTCATTGCATTGCGTGTACGATTTAGTGTTTTATTTCTTGTAACTCAGTAATGGTTTTTTAATGTATGCATAGTTAAAGTAAAAAATTACAGTAGCACCTTACCTTGAAAGCTGTCACTGAGCTAGTATTTTCATAGGCCTTTTATTAAATTTGCTGTCACTAAGTTTTTTTGGCTGCAGTTATACAATAGTCTCCTACTGAGATATTCTTTCTGCACTTGTTCCTCTCTGGATTTAGAGTTTTCGGTAGCCAGAGCTGCACATTAAAGATCATTTTTGTTGAATGCCAGGAACCAATACAGGCATGTGTACTACTACATCTAGGTGCAAAGAAAACACCACTTAAAAATAAAGATGTTTTTATCTTGGGCAATGATATGTCAGGAAATTAATTTTAAAATCCAGGACACTTCTGTTCTCTTCACCAGGTATTCCCCCAGTGTATTTTACTAGTCTTAACAGTCTAGTTACAAGGATGTGAGATTTTTCAAATAATCTTCTCAAAATATCCTTATCAAGAGTAAGCTTCTATGTGTCTTTGTGTGTTCATGCTTGACTGAAGGATCAGTTTTTAGCCTATAATGAATAGCATGGCTCAGATGCCAACAAAGATATGGAATGCTTTTTCATAATATTTGTACACTATTTTTTCTGCAACAAAATATTTCAAATCACCATGTTATATTATAAATGAACACAGAATGTGGATACCAAAACTGTATCAAACAAGAATTATTTTGGCTCTTTTTCTTTTATTTTCAGTACTACTTTACAATAGGTTCCATATTAACAAGACATTGGGCATGATTCTCTATTTACTTTTATTTTATGCTGGTGCATCTCCGTTGACTGATGATTATAATACAAACACTGTGTAGCAGAATGGCAAATCAAGTTCTATAAGTACTAAGGTTATTGTATTTTATCAGAATATTTTGATGAGTCTACTTTTACTGCATTAAGTAAATTCATTTCCCAAGGGAACACAGCAGCTATTTAACAGCTCTCAGTAATACTAGATATCAGGTTGGCCCTGACATGAAGATGCCATCTTAATTTAAAACTTCCCTCTTCACTTAATGACAAGTAAGTTGACAAAAAATAATAGATTTAGACCCTGGCCAAGAAACTAGAGATAATTCAAAAGGCCTCTGAATGAAATCACTGCATTTAGAACTTCAGAAGCTCTTGGCAATGGTCTATGATATTGGTAGCCTGGAATAACTAACTTAATACACTGAATTATCTTACCTCACTTTCTCTCTTCCAAGTTCTGCAGGAAAACTGAGCTTATCACATATACTTGTGGCCAGGTAGCAAAGTCCCCAGATATTTAAGAACATAATGGATAAATATTTGTTATAAATAGTCATCCTAACTGTTCTATGCTTTTCACCTTACTTCCCTTTAAAAAGGGATGTCATTTCCTCCCTATATTGTGTAACATCTTTTTGACTAGTCATTGTACCCGTCATCGTATTGTGTATGCTTCAGGAACTCCTGGTTGCTTGCAGCCCTTTGTTCTTAACTTGTTTCTCTTCACAATTTCTTGTTACTTGGATACCTCGTACACGCAACTAGACCAATCTTTACCCCTTTGAAGGTCACATTGGCAAGTTATATATGTAAAATCCTTATACACTGTGTTTCACTACGCCATCACAGTGTTAGAAAAATACTTAAACACTGTTATTGGTTACACTATTTTTGTACACTTACATTTGGGTTCAAGGTACGCTAATATTAATTATATCCTGATTATATCTGTCTGTTACAGGCTTTTGCTTTGGATGCAGAATTAACAACTCAYGGTCATCAAAAGTCATTAAACTTAGATTACGGTGGAAGACTAATCTGGCATAAGGAAGCTAATTTTTCACTGGGTTAATGAACTACGTATGCAACATCAGAATTGCAAAAGGAGAGGGCATGATTTGAGAGCTGAGAGTAAGGGAGAAGAGTAGGAGGAAAAAGTAACAGAATCATCTTCTTTCAGCACAGACGAGCTGTAGATCACCTCACCTGAACTGGAGAACAGTACCTCCACAGTTCCCCGAGAGCCATATGCTGGAAGATTCTAGTGTCTCTGTTTACATCTCTGACACTCCTGAACCAGACAGGCTCCTTGAATTGAGAATTTGATTCTTGTGTGTAGTAGAACAGCTGTAGATTCTAGTGCAACTGTCCAGAACATATCTACACTACATGTAGATATCCAGTTTTTGAGGATCTACTTTGGAGTGAATGAAGAGAAACTATCCAATTCATTTTCTTGTAAAACAAATACGTAAAATAGATCTAGATTAACTGCAACCTGAAAGCACATATTTCTCTTTGATCATAAAGAAAGCCTCTGGAAACCAGCTCAGATGTAGAATGTCTCTGCTGGGTGAAGTGATTCCCATCTAGAGATTCTCAGATGCAAAGCTCATTGTACTTGCAGATTTCTAGGCAAAGAAAATTGCTCACTGTTGTGCTTTCACTGTTTTGAAGTAAAGATCATTTTGGGAAAAAAAACATGTATCAAAGGATTCTTGACTTATATCTAGTTTGAAAAGAAACTTTGCAAGAACCTTAATATTGTCTAACTGCTTGACCAAAGTAACAACAATAACTTTTATTAGAGTTTAGCATTTTTTCATCACCTACTCTGGAGTAAAGTTGCATTTAGAACTTCAGAAGCTCTTGGTAGAAACAGGATGAAAGACAAACCAGTTAAAATTAGTTTTCACTGGATGTCTGGGATAAGAATCCCACCAATAAGCAGACATACAAGCAAATTTTCCATACTTCTTTGGAAAAAAAWTTCACATAAGATACAGAATTCTGAGACTATGAAAACACCAAACAATAAGCAAAGTATTTTGTAATGTTCAGTGAGCTTATAAGCTTCAGGAGAGACTCACTAAAGATAATGGTGAATTGAAAAGTGGAAAATAAGCAGGGTCACAAATAAATAATAAAATTCTGCTATTTGAAAACAGCAGAGCTCTCTTAATGAGTACACCATTTATACTTATTTCTTCTGTTAGATTAAACAGAGGCTTTGTTAATTCTGTTGTCCAATACAATAACAATAAATAAATAATATTATTCAGATATTTGTAGTGCTTTCACCATTGTGGTTTTATTTGCAAAGTTATGATGGTATGCTACACTAATGTTCTAAAATAAAGGCCATCTATGACTGTTCAGCAACAAAGTAACACAGCTTTATTGCAGAGAAGCAAGTATTTGCTAAGGAATTTAAAGGTCTGTATTTATCAGAAAGACGGAAAAAAGATATGTCTTATTTCTCATTCTAAAGGTGACAGGTAGAATGGCGAAAGGTGACAACAAACAGATATTTTTGACCAAATAGTTCATTAATACTTTCTGTTTCTCAAGCCTATTTAGTGGCAAGGTTGRGAACTGGACATAAGTAGACCAGGATGGAAATCCAGCTGCAGATCATTAAAATAGCAAACATTGCATGCAGCAGAAAATGAAGATATTTCTTCATATTTTTTCATGATATAGTATATAAAGTACTTCCAGTTAAGAATTTGCAGATAAAACCTATATATTAATCCACATAAGAGAACTGGCAGTCAGCATGAAGCAGAGATCACCATGGGTATATAGTGATTTCATTTGTGTTCCTATCTAAGAGGAAATATGAAGGTTGTCTTCATCCTCTTACCTTGTACTGTGCTTAGTAACTTTTTTTTTCTGGTAAAGTTTGGCTGAAGTAATTGAAGACCTAGAGCAATTTTATCGAGGGTAAAATGACATGCTTTTAACAGGCCAAAAGAAGTTRAATGACATTTTGAATTAAACTTCAATCCTGTCTTTTCTAAGCACCATTTCTGAAAGTATCTTAGGGAATTTGCATCTAAGTTTATGTAAAACACTACCTTTTTCTCTGTTTTCTCTGCAGGAAGCCATGTGTGGCATGCAGGAATATCTTTACATGTTTCATGCTACTACCAGAAATTATTTGATCTAATCTGAAAAAGTTTAAATAACCTAACAGATTATTAAATTCAAGGTAATGAATAGAGTATTATGCAATAATTTGGCTCTTCTAACAAAAACAGAAAATCAAGACCCATTTAACTGACAGACATTTTCTAATAGCTACATATTTGATCTAGTTCTGTTCAAGGTTAAGTTATGCAGAAAAAAGCTACATCAGTTAAAGCAAACTCCTTATAAAGATGTAGCATTGCTTTCCATAGGCATCAATATCTGAAAAGTCTTTTGAACGGTTTTGAGATGTAGTAGCTTTTGTTCTGCAGTTACAAAGGTATCTRCCTGCTGAACTGCTTCAGCTATCTCCTGTTGGGAGCTCATTCTAACTGTTTGTTTAGGTTCACCAGGCATGCCCCTCAACCACGTTGCTTAATCTTGTGTTGTTCCACTTCCAGATGGTTGATCAAGGAGGTCGTTTTAACCTCCTTTTGCCCCAAAATTTACAGCAAATTTGAAAAATTATACTGAGTATTTAGAGATTATTGAATTTTATTGTCCTTTTTCTCAGAGTTCTTACTCATCTCAGTAATGTTACTCACAGGTAGTGAAGATGTCCATCAGACTTTGTCAGGTCTTGATTAGCCAGCAGGAAGAGAACTAAATATCAATAGTGGGAGGATATATTTCCTGTGGTACTGACTTCCCAATTAAAAATTATTTCTGCGTGAATGAATAGCACTTAGTTTTATATGATATGGAAATTATGAGAGGAGATATTAAGATGATGCAGTGTCTAACAATATTATTATAAAGTCTAGCTATTACATATCATGAAGCAGCTACTATGAAATCTTTAATCTTTTATTTTGAATGAGTACGTGACAAGGTTATTGACATGGAAAATAAACACGAAGTATTCAATTGAAAAATAAGACACCAACACCTAACTGCTACATTCAGCATCTAAGTTCAGAGTTAGACCCCCAAACAAATAAACATCTGTGGTGAAGCCTAAATTCCCAAGGAATCTAAAAATATCACCATGAATACTGACTTTACAGCCACTGGGAGCATACAGAATTTCTCAAGTCTCAAAAATACCAAGCAGCTCAATGCCAATTTTAAGCCTACTTACCAGCACCATTCACAGACAAAAATGTTGTTTTTCCTAATTCACGTGTAAGGTTTAAAYCTGCATATGTGCTCTGAGCAACCTTACAATTTCTAGTGTGAGAATCCAGGACTTGCCTCTCCCAACTAAGTGCTCTGAACTCCAGGCTATAGAAACATCTGATCCTATATGAGTAGGTAAGCATTTTACGTTGACAATTTTACCAAAGAGAGTGAAGAACACGTCTGTTTTTCCTTTCTAAATTTGCACATAAGGAAATCGGATGTCAAAATTGGCCTTGATAAAGTCCATTTGACTCAATGAGATTACTTTTTTTAAATTAATTTTTGCTTACTGTTGTGGTTTAACCCAGCAGGCAGCCAAACACCACAGAGCCCCTCACTCACTCCCCACCTCGCCAGTGGGATGGAGGAGAGAATAAAAAAAAAAAAAAAATTGTGGATTGATATAAAGACAGTTTAATAGAACAGAAAAGAAAGGGAAAATAATAATAATAATAATAATAATAATAATAATAGTAATAGTAGTAATAATAATAATAGTAATGATGATAGAATATGCAAAATAAGTGATGCACAATGCAATTGCTCACCACCTGCCAACTGATGCCCAGCCAGTTCCTGAGCATCGATCACTGCCCCGCAACCAACTCCCCCTAGCTTGTATACTGAGCATGACATCATATGGTATGGAATACCCCATTGGCCAGTTGGGCTAGCTGTCCTGGCTATGCTCCCTCCCAGCTTCTTGTGCACCTGGCAGAGCATGGGAAGCTGAAAAGTCCTTGACTAGTGTAAACACTATTTAGCAACACTAAAACATCAGTGTGTTATCAACATTCTTCTCATACTAAATCCAAAACACAGCACTATACCAGCTACTAGGAAGAAAATTAACTCTATCCCAGCTGAAACCAGGACACTTACAAAGCTGGAAAAAGCTTATATCCCATCATAACCTACATTTCCATTGAACAGCTAAATTGACCTTCAAATTTAAGCATCTTTTTAAGACTAAAATGCTCATGAGTGCCTGGTATGCACTGACATCTCATGACAGTTTTTTGTGCTGCCGAAATAAAGCAAATTAATAATCCAATCTGACTGTTTCTTGGAGACTTGTGGGAGAAACATTCCGTTCTAGGCATGTGGCAGAGTGCTGCAATGTCACGGTGGGAGTCCCTCAGGACTAAAATAACACAACTCGAGTGTCAAAATCAAACAGGTTTGGTACTTGAATGAAAACATCACCTAAATTTTGTCTTGTGGTCAAAGAGAAAAAGAAACATGCAGCCAACTAAACTGAAAGAGGAGCTTTTGTATTGGGTGTCCCTGGCAAGGTGTTGGCAGCAGGGGGCTTCAGGGGTGGCCTTTGAGAGAGGAGGCCAGAGGCTGCCCCGTGCCAGACACAGCCGGTTGCAGCCAGTTCCAGGCAGTTCTGCAACACACCCACGGCAGCACAGAGCTGAGTCTGTCAGCCAAGCTGGTGGCACCTCTGTAAACGTATTTAAGAAAGGGCAAAAACACCACCCAGGCAGAGGAAGAGGGAAAAGAAGACAGTGAGAAACAGTGGTGTGAACACAAAGATCAGAGAAGGAGGAGGAGRAGGTGCTGCAGGCGCCAGAGCGAGTTTTTCCCTGCAGCCCATGGAGAGGACCAGAGTGGAGCAGATATCCACACTGCAGCCCATGGAGGACCCCACGCTGGAGCAGGTGGACATTTCCTGGAGGATCTGCACTCTGTGGAAAGTCCACGCAGAAGCAGTCTTATYATGAAGTATTGTATCCCGTGGGAGGGACCCCATGCTGGAGCAGGGGAAGAGTGTGAGGAGGAAGGAGGGGCAGAGAGGAATTGTTAGGTACTGACCGCAGCCTTCCATACTCCATCCCCCCGTGCTGTTCAAGGCAGGGAGAGGAGTTGGGAATATGCTGTTCAGGAGGAAACCAGCTGAGCCTGGAAAAAGAGGGGTGTGTGGGTGGGGTAAAGTTTTGTTTTAAGTTTTTTGTCTTTGTTTCTCAGTACCTGAATCTGTTTTGGCAATAATTACAATTAATTTTTCCCTCATCAAGTCTGTTTTGCCCATGACAGTAACTGGTAAGTCATCTCACTTTCTTTATCTCAAGCCATGAGCTTTCTCATCCTATTTTTCCCCCCATCCTGATGAGGAGAGGGAGTGAGAGAGTTGCTGAGTGGGCATCTGGCTGCTGGACAAGACTAACTCCACCACGGCTTTCTAAGCAGCAAACTGTTACTCAAGGTAGATCTAAGAGCTCTGCGTGTGAAGAAGAGGGAAGTTACTGATATGTGCCAGGGCTAACTCTTCAGTGAAAATGTACCAGAGGAAAAAGTAATACTGTCAGGGAAAAGAGGGAAACAAAGCTTCATCCTCCCAGTAGGACTCAAAACAAAGGAAAGATACAGAATCATTCTTACTGAAGGCTATAATAAAACCTTTTAAATGCAGACTGCCATAAACAAACTGAATTCCATCCCATTAACTCAGAAAGACAAATTTACTGAGCTATATCAAACTCACAATCATTTAAAATAACTTGAAAAGCTTTGTGTGTGTGTATGTTTTCTCATTTCATTTATTTGAAAAATAAGATTTTGTTGCAACTCAAAGCTGGTAGATGGCATGAGCACTGATAGCACTGAACATGTGTTTCATTGTAAGGAGTCCTCTGAGGAAACACCACACACAGGAAACCATGATTTTTAAAAAAAAAAAATTTTTTTTTAAGTAAGAGCAGGTCATTATGAGCACCGGAAGTTCTGCCCTTTTCTGCTCTACTTCTAGACGGTGATTCCATTTCCACCACAGCCCTGTTCTAAAAGAAGCAAAAGTATTTTTATTATTGTTTATTCTTTCTAGACTTATATAAAAGTATCTCTGTAATCTGAACAATAATAACTTCAGCAGGTGTTCATTGCTTGTTTATAATTTTTTATAATTTTTTTTTTTTTTTAAGCCTCTTCAGGGACTATGACCACTAGTGTTTACTGCACCACAGGGTACATTATAAACAAAAGCTGCCCACAGTGACAATTAAACTACTGAAATGAGAACTAAGAGAATCTCTTCAAGAAAGAATTACAGCTTGCCTCCTACTTCATGCAGTATTCTAGTAGAAACTTCTGTATATGCACATACAGAGTGTGCAGGCTTTATGTGAATAGAAATGGTTTTGCACATGAAGTTTGAAGAGGGGGGGAAATGGAAGAAATAGAGAATACAAGCAATGAAGCTTGTAACATGGTCTATGTAATTTTGGGGCTGGGTGTATGTRTTTATAACTGAAATGTTATTTGCTATTGTCAATTATTAACTAGTAGAATGTATTAATTCTACCTAGGACGTTTTTCATACTGCCTTCCTGAAAATGCTTAGTTTGTGCTTTTTCAACATTTATAAAATCCAGCTGCTTTGCTAGCAGAAACAGCTGAGAAGTTATCCAGCTTCCATAATGTTATTGGGCAACTGAGAAATGTTAACAACCTTTGTTTACTCTGTGAAGTGTGTTAACTGACACATAAGTCCTATCCCCTGGCAGGTATTTGAAGATTTTTAAATTGTCTCTCATACCTGTAACTGCAGATTTTATTCTTCTTGTCTATACTTTTCTTTGTGTAATTTCTTTATACATACCTTTTTTCAGAAGATATTTCAAAGAAGTAGCCACCTATTTGTATGTATGGTCTTTCATCACAGTACTTATGAACATATAAATGTTTAAGTCTTAAATTGTTTCTATTAGATTTTTTTTTCTCCCCAGATAGGAAGGCCTTATAGAGAATAAGGTAAATGACAGCGCTGTTAAGGACTTGTCCAAAGCTTTGCAAAACCTGTGAGGAAGCCACGAAATAAACATAGATCTTTGGGGTTGTAGAACAGCACCAAAATTGCAGGCCACATTTCTTAAAGTTATTCTAATAGTCTTTCTTACTATCTCAATGTAATATGTCTATATAGATGTAGTAACATACCTCAGATAAACTTGGGCAAAGTAGGACCTCATTCAAATTAAGGACTAAATCAAGTTATGGTACTATTTTAATATTAACAACCTGCTTCTACAAGAAAGAAATGAGAGAAAATCTTTCACAGAGAAAAAATTGGCCAAAGTGTAGTGTAGCCCATCCAACAGAGCTATAATAGACAAATGAATGGAAGTATCTTGGATAATACACCACTAACTGAAAAGGTGAATCAATAGCCATTCCACCTACCTTTTTCAATAATGAGTACTGAAAACAATCGTAATTGACAACACAAACTAGTGGTGTCAAACTTGGGCAATATCTTCTTTTACGATAGAAAGCTTCAGCATAATCAATGCTTCTCTCCAATAAACCTATAGTGATTTCTCTAAAGGCTTTTGTAGTTCTCTGAATAAAAATACCACATATTCAATTTCSCACATTTTCATTGTCATAAGGAGGCAGTCATTTCTGAACTATAGCCTGCTGTAGACTTGGCTTGATCTAGATCTATTTACTAACTGTGGCTAAATACTTTTTTTGGAAACATTTATTTTAGAATCATTGCATGTTTGCAGAAAAATGTTGTTTCCACGTTGACTTGCTTCTTCTGTCCATAAACTTAATTCAGCATTGTATTCTACAACATATGACCACGTGAACATATGATTCATGGATGGCACTAGGAGCAGATTAGTAAATCATGAGTTCTCAATCCAATGTGATAATTATTTTTTGTTATTTTTTATGTGCTGACAGACATGATCAGGATAAGAAACCAATGACAGCTCTAGAAAGATGAAATAATCTGTTAGTTCTTATCTTTGATAGAATATACAATAAGATATGGCTTCTACTTAATGAGCAGAGGTGATTTTGAAAAAGTGAGATGACTAGAAATAACAAATATATCTAATATGTACCAGAAGGACTGATTCAAAATGCAGTAGTGACGATCTTCTTTTAAAACTGTTTGGAAACTGTGGTGATGTTCATTTATTTCCTAGTAACTTGGTGGTTAAACTATTCACTTGGAGAGCAAGACACTTGAGCTTAATGCCTTAAAGTTCAAAGCCTCATTCCCCAAATTTCAAGAGAACAACTTAATGGCATGGTAGGGCCGATCTTTATGCATCCTGTTGAAGTTGTGAACTTACAGAACAGAATGTAGTTTTTTTATGTCAAAGAAAAATCATAAGAAAAGAGAATACTATGTAGTCAGTGGTCTAACATGTTCTTAGCTGTGCTTTCAACAAAAGAAATGTGGTTTACCTAAGTTATTAGATAAAATACAAAGACAGTTATAAGACTAGGACACCCAAAGCAACAATTCCAATTCCCAATGAGCGTCCTAATCATTAAGTTACAGAGTCATACTCCTGTTTATGCTCTCCTTTCCCCCTATTAATCCCTCACTATTTCCTGTACACTGGCACTTCTTTAAAATGAATAAAGAGACTGCCTCTTTTCCACCCAGGCTAGGCAATTAACTGACAGTGCTCTTTGACGTTGTGGAGATGAAGGACTGAACTCCCTCAGTCCCTGAAACCAAATGTCCTCTTCCTGGGCAAGTGATCTAACAACTAGGCATTTTATAAAAGACTGATGGTGAACACTGTATCTCTTCCTATGGGTGCAATTAAAACAACCAATGGATTATGCTCCCTTTTTTCCATGGGTGTTGTGGAATGATTTCAGACTGTGGATCTTAATTAACAGGTGAGGATGTTCCAAAAGTTCTGAGTTAATAATTTTGGCTCCAGGAAGGGTTTGGATTTCAGAAAGAGCTTTCATAAATCACAAAAAAACATGATCTATATTCCAGGAAATTACTGCTACACATGTTCCCAAAATTTCGAATCAATTCATATGCACTGAATTTTCTGAACCCGTGTCTGCCAGTCAGCTTGGTTAACATAATCCTTTCAGAGCATCAGCCTAGGGTCTTCCTAAGGGTGGATTGTTTGTTTTTTTGACTAGCTTCATTTCCCTTCATAATCAGTGTCTCAGACTTACGTTGTTGACTAAATTATTCTCTAACTACTGTTTTAAATACTATTTTCACATTCTTTCCCACCTCAAGAACAGAAAGTAGGTGTCTGGGCTAGTATAGGTATATCTGGGCTATAAGCAGTGGATTTATTTTTTATCAATTTGCTGCTATTAAATCTATTACCTCATCTATTACTTTAGCTTGGGGTCTTTGGGAGCTTTGGTTTGGTTTGGTTTTATAGCTATGCAGATGGAAACCTGTTTGGTTAGGCACTTTTTTTTCACAGTTTGTGCTGATGGTACGTATAGATGATAACTTGCTGTAGAATAATCTCTCTCTTTGTTGTTTAATCTTTCCTGTGTTCTAGGCCTGCCCTTATTTTAAAAGTCTTAGAACCAGATACTTCTGTCATAACTATGGCTGAATGTTCACAGCTTAGAGAATACACCTCTAATGAAATCAGAAGGTCTTTGGGACTTATCAGTTTACCAATTATATTCTATAAAACAAATTAGTACCTACTGCAGAAAAAAATGTATAACATACATTCCTAAGTCCAAGAGCTAGCTCAGAAAAGACTAAAGGCAGAATGACACAAATAGATGTCAATGAAGTCTGCCTGCAAATGAGCCTAGTGAAGCATTGCTAGGTTAAGGTTGGTATACTATTTAGAACTATCACAAAATTCAGTAAATCAACCTCAGTATTCAGTGTCAGGGCCTTGAGGCCACCATAGGCCTTAATTGTCCTGAGCAGTCTCACCTGGGACCTTAACCCACACCCGCTGCCCAGTAGCTGCAGTTACATTCAGGCCAGGGTATCCAGTCCTTGTCTGAACTACATGATGAGTGTGCCTGTCTCCAGTCCTCTCTCCCTGGCACTGTCTCCCAGATGGATCTCACATCTTATGCTGCCGTCCTGTCTCTAGCCTTCTCTCCTGGAAGAACTTTGGACTCAAATTATAGCTTTGTCTTCAGTCCTGTCTCTGGCTCCATCTTCTGCTGCTGGCTGGACTCTAGATGGACCGTGAGCCTGGTTCATTGCTTGCCTTGCCGGGGTCGATCAATGGACCCTGCTATCAGCACACAGCTGCACTCATTCTGTTCAGACCCTCTGGGACTGTGCCCTATCTGTGAGGGCATTGCTGGTACTGTGGTCACCCTTGGCTCCTGGCTTGCCAGCCCTTGCTTTGAAAAGYCCCATTCCTGCTGCTCCATGTCATTGTTTTGGTCATGCTTAGGCAATTCAGCTATTCTTCACCTCCACTTCTCAACTGAAAAACTGGAGTCATAGCAGATCCCTTCCTGTTTTCAAGCATGGGTGAAGAATGCAAATGTAAAGATATGATTCTGAGAAAAATCATATAAATATATTTTTAATTGACAATGTAGCATTTTTATTTTGTTGCAAGACCCTTCTGCTATGAATGGTGGCAGAGAATAGAAAAAGAACAATTGGTCTGAATTAGCACTGAATTAGCACTGGAAGCTATGTCAAGGCATATGGATGACAGGGAAGTAATTACAGACAGCCAACATGGCTTCAAAAAGGGCAAATCATGCCTGGCTAATCTAGTGGCCTTCTGGCATAGAGTGACTGCATTGGTGGATAAGGGAAGAGCAACTGATACCATCTACCTTGACTTCTGTAAGGACTTTGACACGGTCCCACACAACATMCTTGTTGAAGTGGAGGGATGTAGGTTTGATTGATGGACTTTTCAATGGGTAAGCAATTGGCTGGATAGCTACATCCAATGAGTTGCAGGTAATGTCTCAGTGTCCAAATGGAGATCAGTAACAAACGGTGTCCTTCAGGGGTCTGTATTGGGACCGGTGTTGTTCAATATCCTTATTAATGACATAGATAGTGAGATTGAGCGCACCCTCAGCAAGTTTGCAGGTGACACCAAGCTGAGTTGTGCAGTTGGTACCCTAGAGGGAAGAGATGCCATCCAGAGGGACCTTGACAGGCTTGAGGAGTAGGCCAATGTGAACCTCATGAAGTACAACAAGGCCAAGTGCAAGGTCCTCCACCTGGGTCAGGGCAATCCCCAGTATCAGTACAGACTCGGGGATGAACAGACTGAGAGCAGCCCTGCGGAGAAGGGCTTGGGGATTCAGTAGATGAAAAGTTATACATGAGCTGGCAATGTGCACTTGCAGCCCAGAAGGCCAATTGTATCTTGGGCTGCATCAAAAGAAGTGTGGCCAGCAGGTGGCGAGAGGTGATTGTCCCCCTCTACTCTGCTTTTGTGAGACCCCACCTAGAGTACTACATCCAGCTCTGGGGCCCCCAGCACAAGAAAGACATGGACCTGTTAGAGTGGGTCCAGAGGATGGCCACAAAAGCGATCTGAGGGCTGGAACACCTGCCCTATGAAGAAAGGCTGAGAGAGTTGGGGTTGTTTAGCCTGGAGAAGAGAAGGATCTGGGGACACCTTATTGTGGCCTTTCAATACTCAAAGGGGGCTTATAAGAAAGATGAGGACAAGCTTTTTAGTACGGCCTGTAGCAATAGGACAAGGGGGAATGGTTTTAAACTAAAGGAGGATAGATTTAGATTGGATATAAGGAAGAAATTTTTTACAATGAGGGTGGTGAAACACTGGAACAGGTTGCCCAGCGAAGTTGTGGATCCCCCATCCCTGGAAATGTTCAAGGTCAGGTTGAATGGGGCTTTGAGCAACCTGATGTAGTGGAAAATGTCCCTGCCCATGACAGGGGGGTTGGAACTAGATGATCTGTGAAGGTCCCATCCAACCCAAATCATTCTATGATTCTATGATTTTATTAATTCATCAGTATTATGGTTGAAATTCTAGCTTTATAGTGGGAGTCAGAGGAGGTATGTGTTAATAATAGAAAAGCCAATGTCCTAACCACTTCCCTGTCAAACTGAACAGGTGAATTAAAGCTCAGTTTACCAACCAGAATCTGCATAGTACTGGAAGGAAGTTTGCTATAACATCTCTGCCTGTGAACTAAGGTTTCCTCCCTGCCCCCCCCAGCAGCTTAACATAGAATGAACTAAAAATTTTCATTTTACAGAGAAGAACCAGTAGTTAAATTCAGCAGGCAAAGCTTTCCTTTTTCTCCASTACTCATGAATAAAAGCAGAAAGCATTTAAAATGTCAAAAATAATGGAAACCTTCCCTAGGGATATTTTCCATCTTGGCACCTTTGCTTGCCATCATGCATTCTCAGGCTCACATTACTTTTCATGTTGTAGGTTGTTGCTGTTAAGGTGGAAACCTAAGTAATTTAAAAAATAATATCCACACCGTTTCCTTGGAGGCCATTAGTGTTCTCCACCATCATGTTTTTTTCTTTTTCTTTTTATACTAATGAAGCCAATTTCCTTTCTTTTTCATTTCATTGTAAAATGTATCACACTAATGGATTAGACTGATTTCTTCCCATGTTAAGTCTAACACTATGTAATAGTTTGTTTATACAGTTGGTTGCCTTAAAAATAAAAAAATGAAGGAAAAAAGGAATAAGAAAAGACCAATTTTATCACTTATATCATTAATGGGTAAATTCATTGGTACAGAAGTGACAATGTTGCTGACAATGACTTTGGCAAAGCCAGATCTCTTTAGTTTAGTGTTTGAGAAGCTAAGCGACAAGCAATGAGAAGATGCTATTTGATTTGCAGCTATGAGTTAAAAGACAATGGATGAGCACACAAAAAAGGAGAAATCATTACCATGGAACAGCATTTGGAAAGCATGGAAAAGGCACAAGAAAAAGCCTAAGCTTTGCAAAAAATAAAGGTATATGTTCCCTTTTTAAAAAAAAAAAAAAAAATTCTTTTTATAACTAAGCTTTCTTTTCCCAAAACTAATTGCTTTAAATTATTTCCAGGGACCAGTTTCTTTATCACTGTTACAGCTAAACACAAGTTTTTGTGTTTGCTTTTCATTTTTCATGGTAAAATAGGAAATAGGATTACAATGTTTACTCATCTTTCTAGATTTATCATTGGTACAAGCTACAGCATCACATTTGGAAACAGATCCAAATGGTGGATTCCTCAATATTTTTAAGTTGTGTAAAGGATTCTTCTGTTTTTAAAAAWAATTTTTTTTCTTATGTTCAGGAGATTTTAAAGACCATACTCCCTGAGCCTCAAAGCAGAGATTAGCAGAAGATCTGATGAGTCATCTAAAAATGTAACTGAACAAGAATTGCATTACTGGCTCTGTTCCAACAATTCAATGTCTTAAACAGCATTTATTCCCTCCCTCTAGCGATGTTTTATATATTACAAGGCTTCCTTTGAATGTTCACTGACTAGTTTTGACCAGCCTAGCTGAAAGAACAAATCGTGCATGCACAAAGAGATTCTGTCCTTCTTCGTAAATGTACACTTGGCAAAATATAAAATAAAAATGCGTACGAAGATGCTTCCTTGGCAGCTGAAGCTCTAAAACACAAGTTTTATTCACATTCACACATACACAGCCTTCCCTGAAATTATTTGGGCTGTGGTAGTTGAGAGTTGAGAAAAATTTAGCTCATTGACATAAGGGTTCATAGAGGAATGTAGAACAGTTGTGGTCTGAGGATTTGTGGCAATCACATCATCTCTGCTACACAGCAGATCTCAGCTGTTCTTTTTCTTGCTAGCTGTAGTAGAAAGAGGAATTTCTCTGATGAGAAAATTTAAGCTGTTCTGCTCATGTCTACCACTTTGCCAGACTTTGTTCATTTCCTAACTTCATGAACATAAAGAAAAACAAATCAAGTATGAATTCAGGAATTCATAAGGTCATTTTAGCTCATTACACTTGAAACAGGATTATTAACTCATAATTCTGGTAGGAGAGTTATGGTGTCCTTAGTGCTACCACTTCCCCAACAGTCAGGAAGAAAATTGTGCACATAATGCGGACTCGATGAGGTTTATGTCTTCTCTTATGTCACTGCTGGGTTAGAAAAAGACAAGGTAGGCTAAGAAAGTCATGTTCTGTCCAATGCCGCTTGGTACATTTTAAAGGCTTGATTTGAATGAAAGCAACTTTCTGTAGTAAATCTAATATCATCAGTTATAATCTGAGAGCCTGGAAATTCTTACGTTTTTATGCATGCAGAGTAGCCCAATGACTAATCCCTGACTTCAGAGGACAAATTCAGAGGTGATACATGTACAATTAGTGTTGCTTTGCAAGCAAGGATATGCAAATTAATCCTAAATTAAGAAAATATTCCATTACTTATGTAAGGAATAGAAAATCCACCTCCCCAATTCTTTTCTAGGTAAGAATGCACCAAAATTAATCCAGGTACTATCTTAAATTATACAATGAAGCCTGTGAAAGGACTGAATAGAGAACTGGGAGTAGGAAGAGTCCTTATTTAAACTTTAACTATCTGAAATTAGAATTATTGCAAGTGTGGGATATACCCTGAATTTTTAGTTTTCTGAAATACCAGATATATCTCCTTGGAGATAGTCAAAAGTACTTTGCATAATAGAACTGAAAGACAACAATCAGAAGTTAATGTTCATGCCAAGCCATCAGTTTCTATTATCTGAGGAATTTTAACCAAATCCTTGAAAAAAAATGCAAATGGGTTTTGGTTCAACCACAAGATATGAGTAAAAACCATAAACAATTAGGTTAAATACTTTTGCCCATGTCATACAGGAAGTCAGGTGAAATAATGATAATAGACCACGATTGCCTTAAAAATACATTGAAATAATGGAAAAATTTACTAAAAAGAAAACCAATCAAACCCAAACCAGTAAAATTTTACTGCCCTAAGAAAGACTTCAGGCAAAAGAAAGAGAAAGAAGAGAAGCACAAGGACACCTTTTGAATGAAGGTGAATTTAGTATTGATTGTGAGTAGATTGGCAATGGCTGAGGATAACATTCAGAGTTGGGAAAATTTACTTGCTYTTATCAGATACAGTATAACGGTAGGCTAAAACAAAAATCAGAAAGGATTTAGGCCCCAAACTCCTAAATTCTAGGAGTTTGTTCCACAGAATGGAAGTCAATACTCTGTGACTAATGTTTAGGTTTAAATATTTCAGAGAAACTGTTAAGAGCCTTAAAACTGGATCCAAAATAATTATCTCATTAAGTAAAAAGACATTTAGACCTTGCACTGCCAAGGCAGATCCATTTCATCTAACTTTAGATGGTATATCAAACACGAAGCTTTTTTCCAAGAGGCATAGTAGAGAAGTAAGCATCACCAAAAAGGTTTTAATCCCACATGTTTTTGAGCTCTATCTTAGAATAGGGTGAAGCACCTTCTGGAAGTCCTGCTCTTTCTGTGCTGACTGATGAAGTGATTCTAGTGAAGTCATTCTTCACTAATTCTCAGTGAAGGCTGAGGTGAATCTGGGAGATCTCAGTGCATAGCTGCACAGAGCTAACTGGTATGAAACAACTAACAGCAGAGACAAGCTTTGAATCTTACCATACAGACATTTTACTTGAGGGTATACTTTAGCCTTCTCTTTAACTACGACCCTAACCTTTTTCTTAAAGGAAAAGGACCAATGCTTTTCGCAAATGGCTTCATGTGTCTCGCTATACTTACGGTTGAAGCCCTCACCCAGGAAACGGAAGTTTCAGTCTGGTGGCATTCAGCTCAGTATCTTGCCACATTCTAGCCCCCTGGCTATAGAGTACTCTGAGGTTAGAGGAACATTCTTCAACCTTCCAGTTAAAGCTGTGTCRCTTCTGGATTCTATTATGAAACATGATCCAATTAAGTTTATTTGTGCCAGAAATAAAATGTAGAGGAAACAATTCTTTCCTTGTTATTAGCACACTCATCAAGAAGAATAAAGATCTTCATTCTTCTCTCTGTTCCATTAACTGTTCTATATTTTATGCAATGGCTGTTTCATGTAAATTTGTGGACAGTCTTACGAAGTTTAGGTTTGGTCTCAAAACAAATCACGTTACATGCTATTCTTTCAGTGGTGACTATTAGCAGAATTCTCAGAGTACAAGAGGTATAAAAGTTTACATAAACTACTTACTAAGTTTTTGTCTAAACTATGAAATCCCTGAGCTTCAAGTTCTTAGAGGCTAGGAGACTATCTAGGAAGCATCATATAAGCTTGCCTTTTTTTTATACACTTTCTTAGGTATCAACTAGCAAACTCCAATCTACTGTCAGAGTCAGGCTTACATGATTAGATGTGGTTTTGCTCTTTCCCATTATAGTGCACAGCTTAGTAAAGGGAGATAATGTTCTTATTTGGGCAATATAGAATTTATGTACTTCTTACATTAAACCAAAATGTTGAATTTGTTCTTTTTCACCTGCTGCTGGACCACTGGTTCCTTCTCTAACACAAAGTATTTTTAATTCTTTTCTGTAGAATAACACATTTTAACATGACTGGTGTGAATGGGAAGAAATTGATTCTGGCTCTGTGTTTTCTTTGGTGAGAAAAGCACTGTAGATTTAAAAGTAGAGGTACTGGCAGTGCCATAATTGCCCCACTGATATAGAAAGCAATAGCTATACCTGCAGTTTTCAGGAGCCTCATGCTAAGCATGGTGTGAGAAAGTGTGTAAGGTAAAGATTGAGACCCAGAAAGAAGTCACAAGGAGAAATGTCTGGGTTCTGACTGGGTGTAAGAACTTTGTTATTGTTACTTGTACAGACATAGGGGCCCACTGAACTGTAAGCCAAAATGGAGTTCAAAACTGACTCATTTTAAGTGTTAGCTGAATAACAGATTTTAGTATCTTAATTGTCAAATCAACTGAATAGTTCAATTAACAATAAACACAGTATTTTTTCTTAGAAACAGGAATCTAACTTCTGCAAACCAGTATAATACAAGATTTAATTATTTAAGCACATAAATGATGAGGATATTGAGAGAAGAGTAGTACGAGGCATAAAAGATTACAAGACCTAATAAAAGTAGAGTTAAGAATTACTTCAACTAGCTGTRTACAAACTGGTCAGGTATACCATTCACATAAGAAATTTATTCTTTAATTTTTTTTTCTGATGAATCTTACTCTAGACAGCACAAGGGTAGAAGCAATCCGTAAGCAGCCAAAACTTTTTAAGAAGCACAGAGTGTAATGCAACTGGGCTCGTAAGAGGTAAACTACAGAATCACAAGGGTCTGTGAAGAAAATGATCTCTAGAAATAAAAAAAAAAAGGCTTGAAACTAAAACCAAGCAAATAAAAAACTCCCAGCTCTACATCAGCCTTGTATAAGGATTAAAAGAAGCCCAAAAGCAAGTCATTTTTAAGACAGATCTTGGTCAAATTTGAAAAAAAAAAAAGCAGTAAGTATAGTACAGTTAGTATGGAACTGGATTTAGTAGCCCAGGAGACCCTATGCGGTTATGTTTTCCATATAAACTCTCTGAATAAGGTTGCTATAGTTAAAAAATACGATGATGGGTGGGTACAGACRAGGGAAATGCATGGTCCATGATGGTGAGACGCAGTGGCAACCATGTTGTCTTGAACCATGGCTACACAGCCCCAGTGGCTCTTACACAGACCCATCAGAGGCTTACCTTCAGAGACGTCAGGAATTTTGCCATTCACTACAATCACAGAGATTTTAGTCTAGTCCTTCATTAATGTTCATGTCAGAATTATTTTTTGTGATCTGGGTGTTACTTTTTGGATGGAAGGGAACTTCTGTTTTTTGACATGACTCACGCTTCTCTCATCCATCATACTGCTCTTTAGACTATCCAGTGAGTCTCAGAAAAGATATAGACATCTTTTCGTGCTAGTTCTGGTTTTGCATAGAGACAAGCTCTTGCAAGCTTAAAAAGAAACTGTTTAGAATAAATTCCTCAAAACACAACAGTCTAATGTGATTCCACATATACAGTATGTAATAAAATAATGCAAAAACCTAGCGATAGCTGCCACTTGAAACTCAAAAGGTCTGAATATGTGGTCCAAGGTGTTTAGGAAAAGAACTAAGATATTCACTGCTAAACTGAAGAACTTCATCATGTCTTTGAAGCTATCCTTTCTTGCCACAATTTCCCTAGTACTATTATCTTCCAACCTTTTCTGTGACTTCTGAAAGTCATACTAATCTTAGTGCCTTATTTCCTTTCCTTTCATGCCCTCTAATCTTCACAGTTCACAGTATCCTACTGCTCATTCCTACAAACTGAAACACTTCCTTTAAACTTTGCTTCCTTTACTTTCTTTCTGAGAGGCTCCAGGCAATTTATCATCAAGCAACGAACTCCAGTTGACACCCTGTATTCCAGTACTTGTACATCATGTTGCAACCCAGTAACTTCAATGTTTTTTTTCAGGTAGGTGTCTGTGTCCAATTTAAATTCTACTTGCCTAAGGGCTTTCCCTATTGGAATTGCCCTAAGCTTTTACACCTGTACAAGCAACATTTTCTCATTTAACCTTGACCCATATCTTATTGCATATAATTTAAGTGAGTGGTTCTTATAATATCAACATTAATTTTCTAATAATGCAGTCTGGAATTGTTTATAAGTCCTTAAACTCTTTAAGTTATGATGCAGAATTACTGGATGTGACAGAATATCTTACAAGACTTGCCCTTAATTCCTATGCTCTAGCATCTAAGGAATTCTGAATAAAATGCTATGAAACTGAAAACACACAAGGAGTTTGTCATTGACATACACAATGTAGGAAGGTAGTAGAGATCTCATTTAAGTTAAACTAAAATAATGCACTCAAGTTTTTTAAATTGTAGTAACTTTTCCCAGCATACCTCTCCTTCCTCCCTTTTTTTTTCCTTTATCAGCCAGGCTTGCAATGCTTTTTAGCTATTCCGCACAATTTCCACATCTGAAGATGAAGATCTTCCACCTGAAAAGTTGCCTCAGACTTTTTTTCACCATTATCCCACCTTCTGATTTTACTATAAACATTTCCTGATCTCTTATTAAAAAGTGTCACTGATTCACAAAAAAAGATCCTTTGTATTATACTCCACTGTTGGTGACAAGCAGAATCTTGTCAGTCTTTATATATCAAAAGCAAACGGATTCTTAGACTAGCTTGACTCGCTTTTGTGACCTTATTAATTATAATTCTTAAATACAAAATTTTTGCTGCAAGTAAATCATGTTTATAGGACCCTGAAGTGAGACTACTGTCCTGAACTTTCAGCTAATATAGCAGTTGGCTGTTTTTACATTGTATTTCATTTATTTATTCAAACTGTTATTCTCTTGCCATTGTGAAGTGGAATAAAGTGGTATGAAGATTCTGACCTTGGAACACAGTAAAATGAAACACTCTGAGTGTCCTGATGTACATTTCCAAGTGTGTAAACCTGCTGGTAAAGCACTTGAGAGACACTGTTATTAAACTAGGTATGATAAATATTTTTTTTTTTTGCCATTAGAAGAACCCTTTAGAAAGCCATATTCCTAAACCCATCTGAAGTTATTTTGGGATTATATTGGTTGTAGAGATTATATTGATTGTAGAGACACTGATATGTTTCTATATGTTCTCTGCCAAAAACTTAATGTAATATTTGAATAGCTACAGAGTTTACTTACAAAAATCTATATAAATAAAGGTATATGGCCATCTAGCGTGTTCTAGATTTATAATACCTACATAAAAATAATCTTTGTAGATATATAGCCTGCCTTTAAGTTTAACAGCTATGAGATTTTCCATTCACTCTTTCCTGATGTTTGCAAGGACTATGTTCTTTGTAGGCCTTCTCTTTTATGCCACTTTCATAAAACTGATGTTTCCCATAAAAGATTCAAACTCTGTTCTGGTCGGTAACCTTAATGACACAGACATCCTTACAATGAGATTTCTAAAAGTAACAGAACATATTTTGATTCATAGTTCTCTTGTTTCTCTAGTTGTATGGAAATATATAAAAGGCAAAAGCTACTGTCTATACCTTCTCTACATATTAATAAACTAAAAAAATGCCTCTTTCATGTGAAATAATTTGTTTTTGAAACAGCTTTATGATATTGCTTGTCCTTGGTTTTGGATAAATTTGAATGCTTTGGGAGGAAATAATACTATAATGTGAAAGCAATAATGAAGTGCCTGCTAACAAAGTGACAGTACACAGTGATACTTGTTCAAACCTAAAATTAATGATTCTTTTGCACTAAGAAAGACAAAAACRTAATAAATAAAGCCATTTAAGCATATAATGATGGTCACTTCTAGACCTCTTATGGGTTTAATGGCTTTAAAATGCTCACTCTGTGGAATTTGTAAAACCATCATAAAATGTAATGAATATAGTATTTCCCCACCAGAGAAGCACTTAAAAAAAAACCCCAAAAAACCCAAACAAACAAACAAACCAAACCAAAACAAAAAAAGAATATATTTATTTTAGATAGACCAAAACATTCTGGAGATTTGATGATTTGATCACTCCAAGGAAATTGAGTGTGTTTTCTAAAATTCACACCTTAAAGTAGGACGGCTTCCTGAAGATATTCAGGAAAAATACCATCGGTAAGAATTTCTCTGTCAAACCTGCAATATTAGAGAAGCTAGAGCATATCTTTCCAAAGAAGTGAATATTGATATAAAGATTTGGAGTGATGAAGAATCCATTTTTAAAATGCCATAGTTTTAAAGCTTTTTCGTTACAATAATAATAAAGCTTATTGAAAACAACTTAGCCTGGAATAAGCTTTATCAAGTTAAGTTTCAGGGGATTTCATTGAGATCAAGGCAGCGGATGATAAATACCAAACTTAAATATGATTCATTTTTTGCTGCTCCTTAACAGAACTTAGAATTCAATTCAGCTGAAGTCCAGTTTGAAATCCCCAGGAATTTCTTTGTCAGAATTTCAGGCTCTGTCCAGCTATGCTTTTTTTATTGCTGGTGTCAAAATTCTGTGGCACTGGAGCACAACTAGAGTCATTTTACACAGCATATAAACTAAACTGAACTGTGATGTCTAAAACTGTTACATGTACAGATGCATGAAAGTTTTGGAGTTAAAACTGAAACCAATCAGAAGTCCATACTTGAAAAGCAAGTTCTCTGAGGTTCAAAGCAATCTCTTCCCCAGGACTGCGAACTTAACCCACTCCTTGGGCTTATGAAGTTTTGTCATGGGAAAGCATCTTTTTTAATATATATACTTTACTATCCCTTATTTTATTGCACCCCCATGCARCTGCATACTTTTTTGAGCATACATAATTTTATTTGAGTATATACATGGTACTTCTTCAGTAAAATGTTGATCCTTCTATTTATCCCTGGTGTCCAAACACAGTGAAAACAAAAATTCTCTGTCCCCTAAAAGCCTACTTATTCCAATTTGATCAATGATCAATCTACTTGAATGATTCAGTTTTTAACTAAATACCAGGTGAAAAGTTCCAGCAGCAAATAGCTAGTAGTCTGCGCCCCAACAGAGGGAAGGTTTTCTGGACTTGTACAGTATTGTTACGAAGGTTGGATTTCCCAGTCAGTATCTTATATGAATGTTGAAAATTCATTTTAAGCTAATGTGATGCAAAGTGGTCTCACTAGGAAGTGCAGTTTTCACTCGTATAGATTTGCAATCTCATTTACTTGCATAGACTCACTAATCTGATTGTAATCATGTTACTCATCTTTTAATTTTGTGTGTGGCAGATGTACATCAGAAATGACACACAGGTGGGACTATCATATATTAAATCAATTTAATCACATTTAAATATTTCAAGGTTTGGTCTTCTGTACAAAGCTGGTTTTTAAACAGGCAAACTAAAATAACATAACAAAGTCGTAGTTACATACCTATCTCTAAGCAAAGTTAAAATGTTTTAACATTATAATTGACCTTAAAATAATACAATTATTGCCCACAATTAAGAAGCCTCAGCCAGCTGTTTGATTATTTTAAGACTGATAGAAGAATTGTAATGCTTATTGAAGCRAATATATATTTTCCCCCTGTTCAAGGGGAAATTACAGTCTTTAGTAAATTTATATTTATAATTTAATATTTCATCTTAATAGAGATATTACTATTCTCTCTCAGACACATATGCACAATGCCTAATTAGATTTMATCTCGTTTGGTTACAGGCCAAGAGGGCTTGGACTTAGATCAAGAATCCAGGAAAACGATTTAAATTCCTTGCATGATTTCAGGTGCACCTTAATTTCCTGTAGCGTCATTTGTGGTGATGATACTTCTGAAGACAGGGRTTCTTCAGTGGCAGTAAGGCTGTTGCTACTTCATATCAGGGGRTCTTCTAGTGGCAGTAAGGCTGGTAGTACTTCAGGTGATAACATCCCTATTTTGTCTGTCAGTCCCTTTTCCACTATCAATCTTTATGACATTTTCTGGGAGCACCTTATTACCACCACTAAAATCTCTCATGTCTGGGCCTATTTCTTCAGAATAGTGACACATAATGCTTTAATAACTTATGGAGCTTAACCATGTACTTAAGAACACTCCGTGCAAGAAATATTTTATAAACAATACATACGTAATAAAATCATTTTATGCAAAAAAGAAATTACATATCCTCCCCAAAAATTAATACAAACATTCAAAATAGCATGCTTACAACTTGTGTAGATAAGTCACTTCTGGCATATCTAAATCTCAAAGACTTTATGCACCATTTTCTACATATATTGTTAGGGAGTTGCCAAATCTGACATCAACAGAGCAAGGCTGCCACAGCTTCATGCCCCTGGGTCGAACCATTAGCATGTAATCCCTGTAGGCACACACATAAACACATGTATACAATACATGTTCACTTGTATACATAGCCGGCCACACTGATCAACACATACAGGCACGTGCAGCACTTACACAAACACAAACAACACCAACAACCTCATCCTGTTGCCTTCTCTGGCTAATCAGGATAAAGATCCGATAGTGGGAATAAGTACAAGTATATGATGTTCACCCCTCCAGAAGCTGGGATCAGACACTTAGTCTGCCCAATTGCTGCCCTTAGATCCCAGTCTCCCCAGCTGGTGGCACCTGGGCATGCCACCTCCGAGGCCACAACCCCACTCCAGCTGCTGGTATTCAGACCTACACATGCACATATACACACTATGTATCCCTTCAGTAAGCAATATTAGATGCAGTAGTGCTGGATCCTTCCTCTCCCCCATTGTCCTCCACATAGATATTCATACACACAAACAGGTCTCCCAATCAACCTCCAGAGACCACAGTCTCTGCAGCAGTTGACTGGTCCCTCCAGTAGCCAGCTCCTCCAGCTGCCTCAGCCACACACTCTTGCACACACACACAGGCGCGCATATCTGGTCCCAACTACCCACCAGCTAGTCTGACTTGATATTCACTAGTGATCATACACTGGCTTATGCACCCACACTCATCATCATTGCTGGTGACCCAGACACACAGACCCTCTGGCACTCCAGTCACTGGCACTTAGATCTCCCATACACATGCATGCACACACAAGAAAGCCCGTCACCCAAGAAAATAGTTAGAAATGGAATTTAATGAGAAGGCAGGACAGACTGTGGTGATGGAGTATAGGTCATGGCCAGGCAAGTGCACTGACCAGCATTGTACAAGCAACCAGACTCTCCTATCCCCTTCTTCCTCTAGAGAACAAGTCTTATGAGGAGCAGCTGAGGAAACTGAGGTTGTTTAGCCTGGAGAAAAGGAGGCTGAGGGGAGACCTTATTGCCTTCTACAACTACCTGAAAGGAGGTTGTAGTGAGGTGGGTGTCGGTTTCTTCTCCCAAGTAGCAAATGATAGGACAAGAGGAAATGGCCTCAAGTTGCACCAGGGGAGGTTTAGGTTGGATATTAGGAAAAAATTCTTCACCAAAAAGGTTATCAAGCACTGGAACAGGCTGCTCAGGGAAGTGGTTGAGTCACCATCCCTGGAGGTATTTAAAAGACATGTAGATGTGGTGCTTAGGGACATGGTTTAGTGGTGRACTTGGYAGTGTTAGGTTAATGGTTGGACTCTATGATCTAAGGGTCTTTTCCAACCTAAATGATTCTATGATTCTATGATTCTRTTTTCCCATGCTTGCTACTCTCCAAAACACCTCAAACACCCTTCGCTCTCCTTTGATCCTTCCCTAAACATCCTATTGTCTTGTACAATCCCCAAAAGTGCTTCTTCTGCATCCAATCACAAGTCCCACAACTCTGTAGGCAGTAACCCCTCAGTCCGAAAGGTGAACCAGAGAGCTGCTCCCCTTGATTTATCTGATAAGTGTCACAGCTGGCCACTGGTACTGGGGTCCCCTGAGATGGCCCAGTGTGGGCAAGTGCAGGGTGTCCATTTCTCYGAGTGGCTTACTGGGTTTCCCCTGCATGTTCTTCTTCCTTGCTCCTTTGTGTTTGTGAAGATGGACCTTTTACATGTTGCTCACTCTCCAGGGATGGGCCTGGGAACAGCTGCATGAGGGTCTAATTTGGGTTTTCACACATGCCATTGCTCCTCTGTGCTCCTGTGTGTGTGGAGATGAACTTTTTATCACGTAACTGGACACAGATCACTCAGCTATACCGCAAAATGACAAACTAAATGCTTGACTGTAGCTGTCTATCACCAGATGAAAATGAATACAGAATCCATCTATTTGTAACCTGTCTCAGAATCTTGACAAAGATATCTTAAACAAGCATCTGATTACTGTGCTGAGTGTTGTCCATGATCGTTGGGTATGCTTTTCCTACTGAGTCCAGTTTTCAAGTAGTTTATATAAGAACAGATATTTTACTTTCTTGGAGTAAAGCTGCACAGATCTTGCAACGACAGCTTCATGTTCCTCTTCACCCTCTTTTTGCCTCTTCCTTACCTTAATACTATTGGTAAGATCAAAGTTCTACAGCAATGGAGAAACGTCAAGCTTAGTAGAAAAGTCACAATATTATGTGCTTTTATCTAAACTTTTCGTGTTGCAATGAGAGAAACCATACTATATTATTTATTAATAATCTAATGTAAAGGAGCATTCACCCAGAAAATACAGATAAATAAAAATACAGATTAAATCACAGAATTTTAAGGATTTATATACAAAGCAACTTAGAAAGCAATTTTAATTAACCTAGGTCTATATTACAAGCTAAAGCTAGCATAGTTATGTCAGTCAAACAGATTGTAGACAGACATCACAGTACAATTGACATGCAGGTGGAAGACCCCTGTAACAGTTATGCCCTCCAGCTGCTCATTATTACCCTTTTGCCAGCAGAACTGGGAGGGCAGTAACCTCCAGCAGAGTGGTTCCTGTAATTGATCCCTCATCCTCTGCAGGCAAAATCACCCAGGTAAGCACAAGCAATTTAAATAGTTGGCTTGAGGCTAAGGGCAGATATCCTCTTTCAGATCTAGCTGTGCTGATGGTTGTTGTTCCTAGTCCTTTCTATGCTGGAGTCTATGCCACTCAGAATGTCCAACCAAGTTGTTGATGTCTCAGGACTACTACTGAGAAAAGCTAGCTGAGACCTACATACACACTGTTTAAACTCAGTTGTTAACCTGATGGTAGCAGATTCTGTGGTAGTCTCTGTTATAAGCAGCCTGGTGTGTTTTTCTGTATCATTTGGAAACTTGACTGGCTTTCCTCTGAATGTGGATTAGACAGAATTTGCCAGAAACGCTTTACCAGCTGAGCTGTGGAAAAGAGTAAGCTCCAGCCAGTGAAAAAGGGACAGATAACTGCCACTGCCATATCAGCACCTGCAGAGATGTCTGTTTATAGCTTTAGGCAGTTAAGAGGGGCAAGAGATGTGATCCCTGATTGACATAGTTTTGTTCACAAGTGAAGAGGCTTTATAGACACAATTATAAAGCTGCATTAGTTCTGTTTGAGCCGCACATTAGAAAGACATTCTATACTTGTACAAAGCATACTTTTTCATCCATGTTAGTATCATGCTGCCAGCAAAATATTTGATATTGCATCAGATCTCAGGTTCCAAATGTACTACCCAAACAAATGCCCTAACTAAAAGAAAACTGCAGTAAAAGCAATATATAAGATGACACTTTTACTTATGTTCTATCAGCTGATATCAAACCTGAGCCTTATCTTATTTAGTGCAATGAAATGTGAGGATGTTAGGAAGCAAACTGCAAGTATTGCTGAACCTGCCTATTAAAAACACAAATCCTCCCTCCTATTAAAATCCAGACTTTTCAGAATGTAAGAAACAGAGATTCAGATTGTTGTGCTTTTAAACAGAGGAAAATGATTTTATGGATAAATCTAACCTCTATTTTATTAAATACAAGAAAACATCTTAGAAAGGGAAAACTATATTTTAGTATTTGTCACACACTGAACGCAAAGAAAGATTTTGTTAGAACTGAGTGTATTATAAATGCATTAGCTATAAACATTGTGTTCATTTTGTAACTGTGTTAAAACTGTTGCTAGGCAGCAGTGCTACCTTGGTCTGAAGGGATTTAGCAAACCAGACCTTTTGCTCAGGCCTCTTCCAGCCACACAGTAAGGAGGGGCTGGACAGAGGCACAGAGCTCAGCTGCAGTGCGCACATACTAGAAGAGTAGTCCCTTTTGCCAATGTCTTTCAGCCATGGTAGGTCAGTGTGTTATCACAGTGCACTTCCTGCATGTGTCAGTGATACAAAGAGGCTGTGACTCCAGTCAGTGATTCTTTGACTGAAATGAACATCATTCAATAAAATGTACTGAACGCTTCTTCAGCATGATTCAAAAAAAATGTAACAAATTTATGTGAGCTTCAGTGAGCTAATAAAGAGGCAACATGAATACAGTAGGGAGGTCTTTATAATGGTCAAGCAACTTTGTGCTAGGGTTGTTAGCAGAAACTTAAGCTGATATCTTCATTGATATTTATGGTACTTATATGAGTGAAATCAAGCTGGTACTTGTAGATTAACACGCACTGTAATCACACAGTCATTTTGTCATATGGAAATACCCTAATTTTTTAAGTTTGCCCTGCAGTGGCATTAACTCTGGCAAATTCTACTTTTACTGGTGCTCATGTCCCCTTTACAATATAAACATAAAGTAAATCAATTATATGTTGATTAACATTAATGCCTTTCTCCAATAGCCCCAAGAATCATAAGTGAAGTAATGGCAGTGAATAAATGTCCTCAAAGATAAGCTACAGTAAAAGCTTCAATCTTAAATGCTGAAAAATTTACTGAGATATTTAGTTCCATATACCATTGCTAGTTACATGAGTGGCAGATTAACTTTTACCTTGATTACTGCAACTTCTCCTTTAGTCTCTCTGATGCTAATCTTAGCTCTTCAATCTATTCAAATCACAGCTGCTAAAATTATCTTCCTCATCTCTCATTTCTTCTGTTATACGTCAATGAAGAGTCCAGGTACTGATGCCCTCTTCCACAGTGCATTAGATATAAGATCTTCATCTTCTTCAAGACCTTATGCAATTTAGACCTAATTTTGTTTTATGATACCTCTTAATCTCTTCTCTGCATTGCCACAGATGAAGGTCTTAATGTTCTGTTCTCTCTCCAAATTGTACTTCAGATTTTAATGTTGATTCATTTGCATGCAGTATACTCCCTGTTCCAAAATTTTCTTATTCAAAACTAAAAAAAAAAAATTCTTCCCTGAAGTTATTAATAATTATAACAGTAAGAGAATAGGGGAGAATAAAAAGCAGTGTGGTTAAGGTTCAAATTACTATTTCTTAAGTTTCTCCCACTCCTACTGAGAATATAGTATTGCCGCATTTTGTGCAGTAAAAACATTCACTGATAATTATTAATAAACATTGATAATTAATAATAATTAATAATACTATACCTAGCCCTAATTTTCTAACTCATGGAATACTCTCAAGAAAGTCCCTATTTAGCAAAATGCTTTTCTGATTTAATATGAAAGAGAAACTTATAAACCCAAAATAGATACTTCAGGTTATGTTCCTAAAACCTTATTTAGCTGTGTGCCCTAATGGCCTGCTTTTCGTAATAACTGGATGTTCAGAGTCTTTCACTGGAGTTGCTCGATGCTGGAAATGAGCTTTCCAAATGGAAAGCCAAAAACATTCTATCTCCTTTCTGAAACTACTTTTTGTRTATTACATAACATGCAGTAGCATTACATGGCTTTCTTATCGGTTAACCCTCTTTGCAGGCCTCAGTACAAAATGTCTCTTGAAACRTATTTCAACATTCATTAATTCTGACAATTTATCATCACTACCTCATAGTTAGTGTGTCGGTGACAACAAGTCTCACAGAGAACTTCTAAATGATGTCCCCTGGGATGACATTCWGTGGCATACTCAACCTTACTGGTAAGGTCAGTGACACAGATTTGCTTTCAACAATGTAATCCAGGCCAAGAGTGACAGCCAGACTATTCAGCATGACAGAAGCGAGGAAGGTTTGAAAAAGCTTTTCATTTGTAAATGACAGAAACAGCCATACTGGGAATTCCAGACTTTGCCCAGCTAGGATCATCTTTGAACAGAATGGATCACTACTTCTTGAACCTGGTTTAAGATGTAGAAGGTGAGATGCTAGTGTTTTGGCTCCATCATTCCCAGTATAACTAAGTAGAAGGGTATTCTTACAGAAATTGTTAATGCTTTCCCAATGATTCTGGCATCAATCTATGTATTTATAATCCTTCCATAGGGAAACATCACTTGCCATTGACAGTCTTTCTAATAGTTTATTTCCTACCCTCCTCTTTTAGCAAGCACAGGTGTTTCTTTAAGCCCCATTTGATATTATAATTGCAATGTCTTCTTTCAGTTGCGAACTTTCTGAAACAGCATATCCACATGTTTAGGTATCAAGTCTTTAAATCATATGAAGAAAATATAGAGCAAATTCATTCATCAGGTGGAATTTTTCCACATGCTAAAATAACGAGAATTATCTTAACTCATTTACATAGGCATGGATACTCTGTGATATACTTGTGAGCATTTAGAAATAAAAAATTAATTGGCATGAAGATAAATAAAAAACCCCCAAAACATAGAGACTACAGGATCAGTTACTAGATCAAAGTGGTTTGTGGCCTCCTAGGACTTGTTCCTCAATGCAGACCCCAATAAAGCTGAAGGAAGATAGGGGTCAAACTTTGTTTTGTTTATCATTTTCATTTTCATACAGTTCAAATGGCTATTATCAGCTGTATGTTTAGAGACTAAGGTCAGATTTAAGCAAAAATTAATAGCCAGCTCTGCCTTAGTTTGGCACATATATATTACAAATGGTCGGTTAAATGTTTTGGTACCTCACCCCATGGTCTTTCGTGCCCACTGTATTTCTGTATACCTCTCTACTTCTGTTTAGCTATGTGATTAAAGACTCATAGAATCATAGAATAGAATCATAGAATAGTTTGGGTTGGAAGGGACCTTTAAAGGTCATCTAGTCCAACCCCCCTGCCATGGGCAGGGACAATCTTCAACTAGATCGGGTTGCTTAGAGCCCCGTCCAACCTGACCTTGAATGTTTCCAGGGATGGGGCATCTACCACCTCTCTGGGTAACCTGTTCCAGTGCTTCACCACCCTCAGCATAAAAAATTTCTTCCTTATATCTAGTCTAAATCTACCCTCTTTTAGTTTAAAGCCATTCCCCCTTGTCCTGTCACAACAGGCCCTGCTMAAAAGTCTGTCCCCATCTTTCTTATAAGCCCCCTTTAAGTACTGATAGGCTGCAATAAGGTCTCCCTGGAGCCTTCTCTTCTCCAGGCTGAACAACCCCAACTCTCTCAGCCTTTCTTCATAGGAGAGGCATTCCATCCCCCTGATCATTTTCGTGGCCCTCCTCTGGACCCATTCCAACAGGTCTGTGTCTTTCTTGTGCTGAGGACTCCAGAGCTGGACATAGTACTCCAGGTGGGGTCTCACCAGAGCAGAGTAGAGGGGCACAATCACCTCCCTCGACCTGCTGGCCGTGCTTCTTTTGATGCAGTCCAGGGTACAGTTGGCCTTCTGGGCTGTGAGCGCACATTGCTGGCTCATGTCGAGCTTTTCATCCACCAGTACCCCCAAGTCCTTATCGGCAGGGCTGCTCTCAATCCCTTCATCCCCCAGCCTGTATTGATACCGGGGGTTGCCCCAACCCAGGTGCAGGACCTTGCACTTGGCCTTGTTGAACCTCATGAGGTTCACACGGACCCACTTCTCAAGCTTGTCCAGGTCCCTCTGGATGGCATCCTGTCCCTCAGGCATGTCGACCGCACCACTCAGCTTGGTGTCGTCTGCAAACTTGCTGAGGGTGCACTTGATCCCACTGTCTCTGTCATTGATGAAGATATTAAACAGTACTGGTCCCAATACGGACCCCCACAGGACGCCACTCGTCACYGATCTCCATCTGGACATTGAGCCATTGACCACTACCCTCTGGATGTGACCATCCAACCAATGCCTCACCCACCGAACAGTCCACCCATCAAATCCATACCTCTCCAGTTTAGAGAGAAGGATGTTGTGGGGGACCGTGTCAAAGGCCTTACCGAGGTCCAGATAGAYGACATCTGTAGCCCTTCCCATGTCCACTGATGTAGTCACTCCATCATAGAAGGCCACTAGGTTAGTCAGGCAGGACTTGCCCTTGGTGAAGCCATGCTGGCTGTCTTGAATCACCTCCCTGTCCTCCATGTGCCTTAACATAGCTTCCAGGAGGATCTGTTCCATGATCTTGCTAGGCACAGAGGTGAGACTGACTGGCCTGTAGTTCCCCGGGTCTTCCTTTTTTCTTCTTTTTAAAAATGGGGGTTATGTTTCCCCTTTTCCAGTCAGTGGGAACTTCACCGGACTGCCATGACTTCTCAAATACGATGGATAGTGGCTTAGCAACTCCAAACACATGAAGGAACTGAGAACAACAATGACAGATGGAAAAAAAACAAATAGCTCAGGGCAAATGGAGACCCTGCCCCTGGCATGGCCCCCGGAGCTATYGGAGGGGAGGCGTCAACCCCATGACTCAGGTATGACACCCTTCACAATGAGTCAAGGGAAGGGCATGATGGATCACTGAGGGGCTACGGCCTACAGGGCTGTGGGAATCATTACGGAATGAGGGGAAGAGTGTTTTGGGACCGTACAAAACTTACTATGGGATGTTTAGGGAAGGAACCAAAGGCAGGGAAAGGAATAGATCAAGACATTTTGAGAAGGAACAAGCATGGGAAAGTAGATGTATAGGAGGAGAAAGGGGCCAGTCATGCGTAAACAGGTGGCTGGTCAGTACGCTTGTCTGGCTGTGCCCTCCACCTGGTCACCAAAGTCTGTCCTGCCTTTTAATTGAACTCCATTTCTAACTGTTTTCCCGGATGAAGGAATACGTGTGTGTATATGTGTGCATAGGAGGTCTAAGTGCCAGCAAGCAGAGTGAAGACCACAGATCATAGGTAGGGGGATGTGTGTAGGTCYAAGTACCAACAGCTAGAGTGGGGTTGCAGGCCTCAGTGGCTTATCCATCTGGCTGCTGGATAGACTGAGTATCAAAGACCACCTTCTGGAGGGATCCATATTGTATATATGTACACATATACTTCCGCCACCRCCCACTAACTGGCCTGATCAGCCAGACTGGGGAACAGGGTGAGACCATTGGAGCTGTCGGTGGGAGTGCTCTGTTTTCTGTCTGTGTTGATCCATGTGCCCTGTTGTGTGCATATGCGTACACGTGTGCCTACTGGAGACTCAGACTCAGACCCATTACTGGCTGGACCTGGGAACATGGAGCTGCAACAGCCTTGACTTTATTGGGCTATCAGATTTGGTAGCTCCTAACAATTTCTACTTTAGTCCTTCTCGTCCTTGAAATTTACTCTTCTCACTGCCATGGACTTACAGGTTCTCTTGTTCAGCAGCAGCAGAGGTAGTAATGGCTTTATCTAACAGAATTAAGGCCTATTCAGATCCCATCTAAGAGAAAAAACTTTGTCTTGCCCTTGCTTTAATTGTATAGATGACGAATATCAACAAAAATATAGCAGCTGCAAGCTTGGCTTCAAAATCATGTAGATACTTTTATGTACTTTATGTAAAGCCTCCAGCTTTCAAGAAAACTTAAAAAAATAAAATAAATTAAAAAAACCACAACCCCATCAAAAAAAACAATCCTCAATGTCATCTATGCCATATATTGAGAAGAAGATTATTTAAATAAAGAAATAATTTAATTTGAAAAGGAAGCAAATACATGAACATGCATATGAACTGTAGAAAAAGYATTTGAAGATATCCCCTGATGTTACATGAGCTCTCTTCAAACAGTCACTGAGTAAGAAGTCTTAGTAATAATGTGTTCCTTTTCGCCACAATAATCTCAGTTATGAAAGCTTTTAAGCAAAACAGTAATGACTACTGTGTAATTAAAAAGAATGCAAGGAAATTGTTCTCTCAACRCTGAAACAAATTACTTCCTTGCCATCCTGAATTTAGCAATTAAGATTTTGCCAATGAAAAGGGAAAAAAAACAATAATAAAGGATTTACTTAATCATGTTAAAGGAGCAGAATCTTTTGCTATTTGTGCTAAGGTCATCACAAGCATGATGTTCATGTGAGGTCATGGCAAGGAAATTCGGTCATGATTGAACATCAATACATCATTATATATTTTTTATGTTTTCAAATATCAATACTATCTCATCACTGCAATAAAAATAATAGAAAGGGCTCGATTCAGTAGAGTATGTAGGCATTTACAGGTCAGATTTCATAATAATTTACCTTTTAGCCATTGCCTTGCCTAAAATCCTGTGTCAGGTAGTTAGGTTCCTCAATGAGACAAAAGCAAGGTACCTCAAAATGATAATAATTACTTTCAAAATGATAATAACTACCCAAATAATAATTATTTACTTGCCCAGAAGTTTACTTAGAAGGGGATTATAGAGAATACTACAGAACACTCTGAAATCACACCTCYCCTCAGCTCTCGTGACATGTCTTAGTCATTCAGTGCAGCAATGTCTGCGCTACAAGCTGACTAGCTACACAATAAATGCACTAATTTAGGATAGCTCAAAGCACTACCAAAGTTAAGAAGATTTCTGGGGAATGTGGGCAAACATTTGCCACAGGGATGCAAATAAATCATAGAATCATAGAATCATTAAGGTTGGAAAAGACCTCTAAGATCATCAAGTCCAACCGTCAACCCAACACCACCATGCCCCACTAAACTATGTCCCTAAGCGCCTCATCTACACGTCTTTTAAATACTTCCAGGGATGGTGACTCCACCACTTCCCTGGGCAGCCTGTTCCAATGTTTAACCACTCTTTCAGTAAAGAAATTTTCCCTAATGTCCAATCTAAACCTCCCCTGGCACAACTTGAGGCCATTTCCTCTCGTCCTATCG
>JAYKAV010003311.1:175382-189799 GCA_035582835.1 Phoebastria nigripes | reverse complement strand
TTTTTTTTTTTTTTTTTTAGCAAATATCCTCTCAAAAAGCTTTGAGTATTCCCCTCATATACACTGTTTACATTCACATTCTTATCTTATCAGATATTGTTACCCAGGCTGTTTTAGCAAGGGAAAGCCGTTAATTCCTTCACAAAGGTGTAGTGCTTCTAGTTGATATGCCACCACAACATTGTTACAAGAGTAGCCTGAACTCAGGTTGCGTACAGATCCCATCTGTCTTAGTGAAATATTGAGGTCTGATGACAGAGGACCCTCCAGATCTCTGCAGACAGCTTAAATGACAGAATGACACCATATATCCTATATTCAAGCTGTATGCATGGGTTCTTTTTGTGTAGTTAACCATGTTTAAATTCTGTTCTTCCAGGCCCTCTAAATAATAACATTTGCTTGTATCTTGCATCAACACAGCATGAGATGAGGTTTAGCGTGTAGTTTTTTCCACAGGTTGATATCAAATATGCACAACTAATTCTTAAGGTAATCTTCCAGATGTGTTAGAAGCAGGGAAAATAACACTTAGAAGCAGCTATGTTTTCAGCTGTTGAAAGGGTAGATGCTTGGGGATTTGCTTTCTACAGTTAACTTCATGCATAAGTGATTTTTTTTTTTTTAAATATTTTTTTTTCCTTAGTACTGGTAGTACACATATTCTATTTCTTCTCTGTGCTTTATGACAGCTATGATTATGAGCCTGTGTAACCTCAATTTCAGCTGTGTTTTATTTCTATTCAAGAGATCTGAATTCATTTTACCAGAGTAATGTGAAGTAAACATAATGAAGATGTTTAGGTTATTCTCAAAGACCGGTCTGTGGAAAATTTGTGAATGTTTCATATCTCTTGCCCTGCTTATACATCTTCTGGACAGATGCTGTGTGAAAAGCAAGCCTGCAGTATACTTCACAGAATGTGGGTCTTTGTTGTCTTGAGACAATATAATCTTGTGYGCTATGRCCAGTGCTTAGTGGAAGTGTGTGTGCATGTAAGACGTCTGGTGCRAGTGTACTACTGTAACATTCTGAGTTCTAATTTATCTGGCTAGCAGAACAGTGGCTGTCATGCACCCTAACCTCCAACACAAGCCTAAGGCTTTGCACAGATATCTCTTATTTCAGCTGCCCAAACGTTTTCTAAAATCTAGCCAAAGGGTGAAATTATATGATGTGGCTTGAGCTGAACTCATGCCCCAAATATGTTGAAAGGAGAAAGTTTTTATTCCTATTCTTTCAACTGGCTCTGTTTGTCTTTCTCTGCAGTAAGTCAATTCAGTTTTGCCAATTTGTTGGAGAAATCTTCTTTTTTTTTTTTTTGTGGTTTGGGGATTTTTTGTGTTTGGGTTGTTTTGGGGTTTTTTTGTAGGTGTGTTTGTGGTTTTTCTGTGTGGTGTGGGGTTTTTTTGTGGGGTGGGGTGTTTGTTTATTTGTTTGGAATTTGTTTTGAGTGGGTTGTTTGAGTTTGGTTTTGTTTGGTTGGTTTTTTTGGCTTTTTTTGTGTGTGATTTAACTTATCTGGTGCAATTGAAAGGGTCAAATGAATGCCAGTGGAAAGGGGAGGAGGGAGCATGGGACTGCTCTTCTGGCAAATAGGTTTAAAGCTGTAAGAGGTATCAACTTTACCTGATGTTCTCTGAAAAAAAGCTAGATTTGTATGTCCATACAGAACCCCCAGCAATGAAGTCTCGATCCTGAACTGAGGACCCCATTCTGCTGTAGTACAACAGTGTCTGAGCTATAAATATTTTATATTACTGACCACTGGAAAACCAGGATATAAGTAAAGGAAAAATAACCCATCATGGAGTGTGCCCCTCAACATCCCTTTGCACTAATGTACTTTCATGCTATTGGATTCATCTTACAGAACTGTGCTTTTGCACAATAGTTGCTATAATGTGCCTCTGGGCTGTACTGTAATAAATAATTGCAACCATAATAACACTAACCAGACACAGCAGCTTTCATTTTTTTACTGTAGAAATGAATCTGCCTGTGAAGCAATTTTCTTTGTTATACATCACTTGAAAACATTTTGCCTGCTCTTACTCTATCTTCATACTTTCTTATTTCAAGTACATGTTCAAATAGTTTCTATATCTATGTAAATGTTTTATTCTTGTAACTTTATTTTAGTGAACAAAGAACCGGGGACTTTTTTATGTATGTGAGAATGTGAAATTTCAAGGACAGACATTTGATCAATAATTAAGCTGCAAAATAAAGTGGGGTGAATTCTTTCTTTTGGTGTGATCTCCTTAATATATTACTCAGTTTATTGTTGTGCATGTGAAAGTTTAAGAAGCATTAGCATTCTAATGCTGTTACGTGCTCACTGAGGGATCAAGAGTGATATGATCAGTCATGGTCACTGAGTTTAGTCATGAAAGGGAAGTGCACAGAAGGTGGAAGTGGTAATGGGCTACCTAGGAAGAACATAAAGATTTTGCCTGAGCATGCAGGAATAGAGCTAGGAAAGTGTCCTGGTTTCGGCTGGGATAGAGTTAATTTTCTTCCTAGTGGCTGGTATAGTGCTGTGTTTTGGATTTACTATGAGAAGAATGTTGATAACACACTGATGTTTTAGTTGTTGCGAAGTAGTGCTTACACTAGTCAAGGACTTTTCAGCTTCCCATGCTCTGCCAGGTGCACAAGAAGCTGGAATCAGGGGGAAAATTAATGGATTGAGATAAAGACAGTTTAATAGAACAGAAAAGGAAGGGAAAATAATAATAATAATAATGATAAAAGAATATACAAAATAAGTGATGCACAATGCAATTGCTCACCACCTGCCGACTGATGCCCAGCCAGTTTCTGAGCAGAGATCGCTGCCCCCTGTAAGAGACCAACTGGCAGCTAACACCAAGGCCAACTTGTAACCCACTGGAACAAAGAACTGTTTTCCAACAACAGGAGACAAAACTTGGTAAGGGAGCAGAGGGTGGAGATCCCCTGAGCCTGTCTGAGGAGTGTCTCAAACACTCGCAAGACTGGGGGATGGTGAATCCCAGGAAGGCTCCTCTGTAGAGAGTTAACTGGGTCTGGCCTTGGGAGAAGAAATATGATGACACCATAAGTCGGCCAAATAAGGAAGTATGCAGATAAGTGTTAAGAAAACAAGAACTACTGATAAAACCAAAGAAACAACTACTTGAACTGAGTGAACTATCCTAATTAGCATACTAAAAAATCCACCCACCAGCAGGAAAAGCGCCCTACCCAGCAAAGCCCCTTCCCCACTGAAGATGCGCAGTAAAAAGAAAGGACACTGTGACTTTAAGTGAAGATGAGACATACAAGAACCAATAGAAGCGAACTATAAAACTGCCACTGTAGCAGAGGGGCACTTTGAAGTGAACGGCGGGCATAAAAGGGGAAAGCAAGTGCCTTGGGGGGACTTTGGACTTTCAATCTGGGGACTTGGGACTCTTTTTGGGAACTTGTGGGAACTTTTGAAGGAGCACTCCTGCAGACCAGAGGCCGCCGTTGGCTGGACGAGTGCTGGAACCTGGACCGGTGATCTCTTTCTCTCTCTCTCTTTCTTTCCCTCGCTCTCTCCTTCTCTCTTTCTTTTATTTTTTTACCTTTTCCTAGTAAGTAACGCAAGGCATGAACTCCTATAGCAGAGGCAAGCAACAAGCTTTTCTGTTATCCAATTATTTACCAATGAGCCTAGTTATAGAGTAAAAGTCTTTGTCTATGTACAGACCTTGAGTGTCGTTTCACCTTAATCCATACCGAGGGAATTTGCGAATCGGAGTCACCTCACCCGCACAGGCAGGATGTGACACCCCCCAACCAACTTCCCCCAGTTTATATACATCTGAGCATGACGTCATATGCTATGGAGTATCCGTTTGGCCAGTTTGGGTCAGCTGTCTTGGCTGTGCCCCCTCCTAGCTTCTTGTGCACCTGGCAGAGCATGAGAAGCTGAAAAGTCCTTGACCTATCTTCAAGAAGGGCAAGGAGGACTCAAGAAGCTACAGGCTGGTCAGCCTGACCTCAATGTCTGGGTAGATTATGAAGCAATTTACCTGGAAGCCATTTGCAGCCACCTGAAGGACATGATGATTATTGGGAAAGTCAGCATGGGTTTACCAAGGACAAACTATGTCTGACCACACTGATAGCCTTCTGTGATGAAATGACTGGCTAAATGGAACAGGAGATCACAGGAGATGCTCTATACCTTCTCTTTAGTAAGGCTTTTTACTTAGTTCCTCATGGTAGCCTGATATCCAAGTTGATTAGTTGTGCACTTGATAAACGGATAATAAGATGCATGGCTGGATCATTGGGCTCAGAGGGTTGTAAGCAGCAATACAAAATCAAAGTGTTGGCCCATTACAAGTGGTGATCATCAGGAATAAATGTGAGGTCCATTACCGTTGCTAATGACCTGGATGGTGCACTCTCAGCAAGTTCATGTACAATACCAAACTGGAAGGAGCAGCTGATTTGTTAGATAGGGCTGCTGCTAAGAGGGACCTCGATAGTTTGGAGAAATGTATGAACAGGACCCTCATCAAGTTCTGTAAAGATAAATGCAGATGCCAAGTCCAGCATCTGGGATGTGCTAACCCCCTGCAACAGTACAGTCTAGCACAGACTAGAGCTGATGATCCTCATGAACAACAAAATGAGATAAGTCAGCATTATGCCCTTACGGCAAAAGCAGCCAATACGAACCTGGCTATATAAGGAATAGCGTAGTTCACAGTTTAAGGAAAGTAACTCTTTGCTTCTGTTCACTCCTTGTAAGAGCACATCTTAAGTACTATGTCAGGTTTTGGGCTCCTCAGTGTGAGAAAGACATTGACATACCTGTATGTCCTGTGGAGCACCTCCTAACCACTTAGGCAGCTGGAATGTGTAACATACAAGAAGCAGCTGAGAAAAATGGGTTTGTTCAGCCTTAAGAGAAGGCAAAGGGAGATCTTCTTGTTATCTGTAACTACCTAATGGGAGAGTATGCAGAAGACAGAGAAAGATTATTCTTAAAGATGCATAGTCATAGGACAAGAGGCAATGAATGCTATTTGGAATGTGGAAAGCTCTGATTAGTTACAAAGAAAAGTCTTCTTATAACAAGATTCTTTAAATGTTGGAACAGGTTGTCCAGATAGCTTGTGGAATCTCCATCCTTTGGACATATGCAAAACTTGACTGGACAAGTCCCTAAGTAATCTGATCTAATTGGCCCAACGTGAAGCACAGAGTTGGACCAGATGACTTCCAGAWGTCCAGCCTGAGCTACATAGAATCATAGTTCTATGTAAAGCAACTTTGAAGCTCCACTTGGAGAAATTTTGAGAAAATGCTTTGGTCGCATAATCAGGAGCTATGGTCCCATAAATCATGTTGGAAACCAATGTACTTGAATGGGTTTACAGTGATGTCCATACATCTTGTATTTACTAATTTTCTCTCACTTGGGATAGGTCTGTTTTATGATTATGTGCTAAATATATTTTTGAAGAGGGCATTGCCCACTTTATGTGCTTAAGACAATTTTAAATTCTCAAAATCCCATCAAACTTTGGAAATTTCTTAATTGTTTTAATTCGTGCCCCTTTTAAGTTAACTTTAACACTTATGATCCCTTCACACATAAATTCAGTGCAGCAATACTATTTCTAGCTCTTGTCCTGTTGTTTTGAGTAGCATTTTTAAATCTCTTTAGAAGGGTGCTCCACAACTTAGGTGTCAGAAGGTGCTGCTATAAGCCATCTGTCAACAAGTTCCTGTGGAACTCAAACACCCMTAGTGGCCCTATCTCAGATCTGTTCAAGTCACGTTGATCACATTGGTCAAGCATTGGAACAGGCTGCCCGGGGAAGTGGTTGAGTCATCATCCCTGGCAGTATTTAAAAGAYGTGTAAATGTGGCGCCTAGGGACATGGTTTAGTGGGCATGGAAGTGTTGGGTTGACAGTTGGACTTGATGATCTTAAAGGTTTTTTCCAAACTTAATGATTCTATGATTCTATGTTCTCACCTGCTTGGTACACTATTTCTATTACAACATTGTAATAAGAGAAAACCAATTTCTCTTCTTGATTCTTGAGGTACTATTGTGACAACATCTTCCCATTCTCATCAAAGAACTGTAAACATAAAACTGTAGGATTTATGGGGGTGGGAGGAGGGATGTAAACCTCTATGAATAGGAAGAGAATGAAGAACCTGGTCTGTTCTGTATTCATTAATCTTCCAGAAAATTCAATTTGTAACTAGGGCACTCCATTCCTGTCTTTCCAAATAAGCAAGATGCTATAGTCTAATAAAAACCTTAAAAAATAAAAGCTGTGCAGAAGAATAGGTTTGAGGCATATTGAAGCAGCATTGGTAGGTATACCACAGAGATATGCTATTCCTAGTCCTTGCTGAACCCAAGAGAACTGTGTTGGGACAGTCAACATCACCTCTGTAATCTTTTATGAGCAGGGAAATGATCTCCTCCAGCTGCAGCTCAAAGGCTGCTCTGAGTTTTTCTAACTCAAAGAATGTGGAGTGAGTGGCACTGAATATTCTTAGGCTAGCTTTATATTTTTGGGAATTTCTCACTTTGTAGCCTTTCCCTGTGCCCCCTGCAGTGTTGATCATGCCCTATTCTGACCTGGAGAAATAATAGGAAGGTACACTTGTTTTAAGAAAGGTGGTAAATTGTCGCTTGTTGCATAGGCTGATCTGAGTAAAAGAATATTCCCTTCTAATTATATATACAAGAAACTTAAGTCTCTGGCTACCGTGCAGTCTTTCATATTTCATTTTTTGTGTAGTTTACTGAGATTTAAAAAAAAATGTTGAAGATCTGCATTTTAATTATGTCTCTTATGCCCTAATTTTTAATTATGAAGTCCTTTGGCATATCTTGTTCCATAATTGGTCACATTTCTGAAAGTCTTGGAATATCCTGAACACTGCTGTGCTGCTGGAATTTAGGACAAGTGTACTTAGTTATATGGAGTTCTAATATCTGCTTTACTGAATACAGTAAGTGGCATGTTAATGTTACTTCAGAACAGCAGGTTTGCTATGCTTGACAAGTAAGTAATTTATTTTCTCCAACCAGTTTTATTAAACACAGTTTAACTGGAGCAACATAAAACCAAAATCCTAGATCCTTTCCTCAAAGAATATAATGTTTTATGTATCGTGATGGGAATAAATGATTTTTCCTTAGAACTAGAAAAAGGTCATATAGATCCAGTGACACTAATTCAGGTAAAATCAGTCTTAAATGAGAATAAAATAGTTACATACCACATTAGAAAGGATAAGGCTTACTAATGTCCAAGATGGTAGTTCATTGTATTCATCTTGATGTTTTATCTCTTGCGCTCCTATTAGGGAGTTTTAGGGAGGCATATAGCAGGACCTGCATCCAAAATTTGGACAAAAAATATTCTAATGCACATGAAACTGTATTTCTAATTATTCACTCTTGCCAAGTGGTCTATAAAAGATCAGCTCCAGTCACAGGTTTCATGACAAGCGGGAAAATAAATTGTTCAAGATAAGATGCAAATTAGGGACAAAGTTCAGCTGACTACCAGAATATATAATTATATTTTGATATGTCACAGAGTAAGACAGTCTTACTTGATTTAAATTTTGTAAACTTAAAATGTTTGGCTGGAAAAATGGGAGGGGAGGGGTGTATAAAAACTGTTAATTCTTGAGAAATGTAAATTTGACCTTGAAAAATAAATCCAGCGCAGGTTAGGAAAACACCTTTCTTGAATGCAATTTTAAATTACATTAGTGTACTGATGAATTTGTGATTACATTCGTTGTATGGATGAGCTGAAGCGTCCATAAATGCAGCCCTGATAGTCTGAGGGACAAAGATTCTAACATACGAGCTACTGCAGAATACAAAATATACTGCATAATATGCTGATAACGAGCAAAAAACCATCAATAATGATGACAAAAAAAMCCCACCAAACAAACAGTAAGACTCCTTGAAAAGCAATCCCAGCACAAGAAGATTTGAAGGCTTGAATACAGTGTGTAAGCAAAGAATATGATTAAGGGTGTGTGGCTGCCACTTTGCAACACTTCAAGGGCTGTGCAACATAATTGGTACTGAAAGTCGACGTTCCTAGAGTAGCTCACCATTACAGCTGTTAGGAACCTGATTTTGATCTATCATTCCTTGGCTATGCATTTGTATGTATACCTGCTTACTGCACATTTGATGCTGTATAGAGATAATTACATGTGATCTGTGTCTGCATGCATGTAAATCGCCTATCATAATGTTGATGAATGTGAAGTCAGCTTTTTTCAAAGTTACTGATCCACTGTAACTCAGAATCTGTGGATGCCAGACTAATGGTAAGCATGTATGTTACATGGATTTAAGCGTTCAGTGTTAGAGAATACTGGCCAAGCAATAGATCAGCAGACAGAGAGCAGTTATACTATGCTCTTTGGTATCGCTTATTCCAAGTAAAGTTAAGGTTGCCCTTAAGCGCTTGATTTTCCTTTTAGTTTAAGGCTTGGTTGTGTTACGCTTTCCTGCTCCCTGGCACAACATTTGATGTAAAAGCAGTGTTTTTATCTCAAACAATACAGACACCTGAGAGCTGGCCCTGAGCAAGTTGGATTGCTTACACAAAGCAGTGTGGTGATGTGCAGAGGTGCTCGTGAGAGTCTTGACAGCATTGTAGCTCTTTCATCAGTCATAGCATTGCCTTTAGTCCTGTCTGCACAGCAGCACTACTTTGCTTATTTGTATCTCAGCTCAGAACAGCATTGTACAGTTTGGATGCAAATGATTCCCCTTCATTTCAGCTAAGGGGATCTTAAGACCAAACAGTATGGTCTTATTTCAGGTTTGCAAGAAACAAAGTAGGAAGGAGAGAGGTAGAGGCAGAAGGCTCATTTGCTGCAAAAGGCAGGAAGATGACCAAAGTAGTATGATGGCTGGAAAATAGCATATGACTCCATCTGTAATTTGGAGACTTTCTTGAAATCCAAGATTTGCTTTCAGACAAAGTCTGGAATATCAATATCAGCAATAGATTCAGCTGGGAACACATCAGACCTTCTGCAAATGCGCTTCATACCTGATTTATATGTATTCAGCAAGTCCAGCCTCTCCTGAGTGTGAGGCTGAAGGTGTAGTACACTTTACTACTGTATTACCTACAGATCCTATACATATCAAGTTATCTGTGAATGCAATGCAGTCAGTCTCTGCATAGACTTTCATGCTGGTGCATTTACTTTAATATATCCTATACGATTCTTCTATCTGCAGGGTGTCTTGGGTAGCAATAGATCGTGCCCAAAGCAGTATGACATAAATTAGATTAAAATATTTAATGATATGCCTTAGAACAGTAGGATTTGCAGGACTGAGTAACCACAAATCTAGTTTTGAAAACTAGACATATACCAATGGAGCTGCATCACTGATGGTCTCTGAGGATTTGACCCTACTAGTGTAAGCAATTTAATAAATTTTATTATGGTGCCTATAAGTGAATATACATATTCACACATCTTTAAAGGCACGTGTCCTGGTTTCGGCTGGGATRGAGTTAATTTTCTTGCTAGTGCTGTGTTTTGGATTTAGTATGAAAAGAATGTTGATAASACACTGATGTTTTTAGTTGTTGCTAAGTAGTCTGCTAGTCAAGGACTTTTCAGCTTCCCATGCTCTGCCAGGTGCACAAGAAGCTGGGAGGGAGCATAGCCGGGACAGCTAGCCCAACTGGCCAATGGGGTATTCCATAYCATGTGACGTCATACTCAATATATTAATAGGAGGCGTGGTCCAGGAAGTAGCGATCGCTGCTTGGGTATCGCTCAGTGGGTGGTGAGCAATTGCATTGTGCATCACTCATTCTGTATATTCTGTCATTATTATGATGATGATAATTTTTATTATTATTATTTTCCCTTCCTTTTCTGTTTTATTAAACTGTCTTTATCTCAATCCACAAATTTTACTTTTTTTTTGTTTCCTGATTCTCTCCCCGATCCCACTGAGGGGAGGGGGGAGTGAGCGAGCGGCTGTGTGGTGTTTGACTGCCTGCCGGGTTAAACCACAACAGGACGTGAGATAAACGTCTTTTTAAAGAATTGTTTAAACATCTACGATTCCAAGTTATGTCACTCAGCTCTGTGGAAGCAGAGCCAAGCTAGTATTGCCTATTAAAAACATAACTGGAAAATATTAGGATCATAGGATGATTCAGGTTGGAAGGGACCTCAGGAGACCTGTAGTCCAACCTCCTGCTCAAAGTAGGGTCAGCTATGAGGTCAGACCAAGTTGGTCAGAGTTTAATCCAGTTGGTTCTTGAAAAATCCAAAGGATGGAGACTGCACAACCTCTCTGGGTAGCCTGTTCCGGTGCTTGACTATCCTCATGGGGGAAAAAGTTTGTCCTTATATCCATTCTTAACTTCTTGCATTTCATCTTATGCCTGTTGTGTCTCATCCTCTTTCGATGCATCTCTGAACAAACTGGCTCTGTTGTCTTGGCAACATTCTCATAAGTACTTAGGGGCTGCTGTTAGGTTGCCCCAAAGCTGTCCCTTCTCCAGCTCCCTCATCCACTCCTCACAGAGCAAGTACTCCAGCTCTGGACCAGCGGTGCTAAAATCAACGCACTGTATCGGCATCTTTCTTCTATAGGGGAGCTCAAAACTGGACATGGGGCTCTAGATCTGGTGTTGAGAGGGGAATAACCACTCCTGTGGATCTCCTGGTTGTGCTTTTGTTAGTACAGTCCAGGATGCTCTCGGCTTTCTTTGCTGCCAGGGCGCACAGCTGGACTCATGCCCAGCTTGCATCCACCAGCACTGCCAGGATATTTTCAGCAGAGCTGTTCCTCTGACAGTCAGGTCCCAGCCTGTATCATTGTTGGGGGCTCTTCCTTTCCAAGCACAGGACTTGGCATTTGTTCTCACTGCGGAACCTTGCTGAGGTTCCTGTTGCTCATTCCTTCATCCTGTCTACTCTGGATGGCCATCCTGCCTTCAAGCGTATCAACTGATCCAGCAATTTGACGTCAACTGCAAACTTGATGAGTGTGCACTCCATTCAACACCTCCAGGTCATTGATAAAGTTGTTAAACAGGACAGGCCCTAGGATAAACCCCTCCACTTGTCACAGGCCTCCAGGTAGGGAAAGACCCATTAATTACCACCTTCTGAGTTCTATCAGATTTTTTTTTTTTTTTTAAGTTAGATTTTTTATTTTTATTTATCCATCCAGACTATAACGTTCTAACTGGGATATAAGAATAATGCAGGAGATAGTGTTGAAAGCCTTGATTAAAATCAAGGTAAATTACCTCCGCTGGTCTAACCTCATCCACAAATCCATTTGTTTTATCACAGGAGGCAAACAGGTTTCTCAAGAATGGTTTACACTTGGTCGATACCGACTCTTCCCAAGCACTTTGTCCTTCATGTGCCCAGAATTATGTTTCAGGAGGACTTGCTCCTTGATTTTTTTCCCAGGCACCAAAGTGAAGCTGATTGGCCTGTAGTTCTCCAAAGCTGACATATTGGCCTTTTTTGAAGATGACTGMAATATTTGCCTTTCTCTAGTTCTCAGTTCTCCATGACCTGTCAAAGATGACAGACAGCAGCCTTTCGAGGACAGCAGCTGTCTCTCTCAGCACCCTTGGATGCAGCCCATCTGATCACATGGATTTGCATGGGTTGAGTTGTATGAAATAAATCTTGACTTTATCCTCATCCAATGCTGGCTGTTCTTCTCTCTGAATCCTTTCACTGAGCACAGGTGCCTCGGAGATATTCTCAGCAAAGACTGAGGCAAAGGTGGCATTGAGCACCTCATCCTTACACATCTGCTGTCACTAAATCACCGACCCCTTTCAACACTGTGCTTGCATTGTCCCAGTTCAGCCTTTTACTACTATTGCAGTGCTAGAAGCTCTTCTTGTTGCCCTTGACATCCCTAACAGTTTTCAACTCCAGCTGAGCTGCAGCTTTCCTAACACCATTCCTGCATGCCTGAACAATGCTTCTAAATTTCTCCTTAGTAGCCTCTCCCTGCTTCAACTTCTTGTATACTGCCCTTTTTTTCCATTGGAGTTCTACCATGAGTTCCCTGTTTAGTCAGGCTGGCATCCTGAGACATCTGGGAACCAGAATGGACCATTCTTGTGTCTGGCTGGTATCCTTCACAGCCTTCTTGAGCTCCTTTGCCCTTCAGAGCTGCCTCCTCCCATGTGATCCTATCTACCAGTTCCCTTAATAAGATGAAAGCTGCTCCCCTAAAGTATAGGATATAGACTCTGCTTCTTATCTCCCTCATTCTCCTCAGGATCTTGAACTCCACTAGCTCATGGTCATTCCAGACAAAGTTACCATGGATTATCACATCCTCAACCAGTTCTTCCTTGTCTGTGAACAGCTGATCCAGCTGTACATAGCCCCTGGTTGGTACCAGTACTTGTATCAAGAAGTTATCCCTGACACCCTCCAGAAATCCTTCCTGCCATGGTGCCCTTCCAGAAGATGCCAAAGAGTTCCCCCATGAGAATTGGGGTCTGTGATCCAGAATTCCTTATTTCAAAAGAGCTTCATACATTTCCTCACCCTGATCAGGTGAACTGTAACAAACTCCCACCACTGTGTCTCCCTTACTGGCCTCTCCTTTGATCCTAAGCAGTGAACTCTCAGCCAAAGTGTTGTCTGTCCCACAGAAGGACTCACATACTTCTGAGCTACTCCTTCACCTCCCTCTTTCCTCCCTCATCCTCTTCTTGACCTGTCTTCCCTGAAGAGCTTTTATCCACCCATTGCAATAACCTACTTGTGTGAGTTGTCCCACCACAGCTCAGTAATTGGAATGATGTCATATTTCTGTAACCACACGCAGAGCTACAATCTCTGCTGTTTGTTTCCCAGGCTGCATGCATTTCTGTGCATATGACATGCTTGAGGTGGCCCCTCTTTCACCCTGTTTTATTATTCTGGAGGTCTCTCCTGTACCTGCCACCTTGCATCCTTTGCTGCCCACCCCTGCCCACCTCTTCCTTCCTTGACTGTGGGTTGTAATTTCCCTCCACAGCCATTCTTAAGTTAGAGCTTTACTCACCAGGTTGGCCAGCCTGCTGGCAAAGCTGCTCTTGCCAGCTTTGTCTTCAGCCCTCAAAAAGAGGGCCCTGTGGTCTAAAAGCAAAATCGTTGTTGAAGACATCAGCTACATAAGCCCCTAATCAATCTCCTAAAATAACTGGGACCATTTTTTTCTGATGAACCAGCTATTGAATAAAAGCTGTGGCAATATCATCATCCAAACTAGAAAGAACACTAGGGTAATAGATTTGTCATCTATAGGTTTTGTGCTGATTTATTGTAGCTGAGGATTTGGCCAACAAATCTCCATGCCACTCCTGTTAGATTAAAAATATATGCTTTAAAAATCTCCAAATAGCATGTCTATATGCATTTTTTGATTCAATAGGTATTGGAAGGTATTATAATTTCTCAGGACATGTTTTTAAATCTCACTGCACTTTCTCTTTGAACTAAATTGCTGCTGCTGTTGGGTCACTATATTTCTTTCTTGTAGTTTGGGGAGGTGGAGCAAGGGGAGACTTGAGATACTGCTGTCATGTATATTCAACCCTTGCTGTGTTAATCCAACACTGTCTGCTGCTTTTTCTCCCCAGGAAGCACTTTTTAAAGTCTTTAAGTGCTATTGAGAGCAAGAGGGTAAATGTTCTGTGATGACTTTAAGGTCAGCAAGCAAAAGCAGAAGTTTCTGGAAAAGTTTGAGGGGAAAAAAACTAACAAAAATCTGTCAAAGGAAGATTGCTTTCCTTTGCCTATTGGACAAAGGTATATTTTGCCAATGTAATGAGGTACCAATGATACATATCAATAAACAATAAAATAATACACACCTATAGTTTACAATTATAATAAAATTGTACATTCAGGCAGATCCTTTGCAGCTCTGAAATCATCACAATGTAGTTTTAAGAGACTTCTTTTTCAAGAAGAAAGGTTTGAGAGATTTTACATTTCTAGCATTCCAGCCAAGGCTATATTAGAATGCACTAGAATCTGGTATGTCTAGCAAGAAAGAGAATTTATAGGAAAAAAATTAAAAATACAAAGAAGACTAGCTGGTTTTCCCCCCTTCCTTGTAATTTGAGTACACTCGGACAAGCTCTGTTCAGATTTGTCCCTGTGCAGATTAATTCCAGTTTCATGGGTAAATTGAAAGCAGAATTGGAGAAGTGTCCTGGTTTCGGCTGGGATAGAGTTAATTTTCTTGCTAGTGCTGTGTTTTGGATTTAGTATGAAAAGAATGTTGATAAGACACTGATGTTTTTAGTTGTTGCTAAGTAGTCTGCTAGTCAAGGACTTTTCAGCTTCCCATGCTCTGCCAGGTGCACAAG
>JAYKAV010003311.1:155425-175122 GCA_035582835.1 Phoebastria nigripes | reverse complement strand
TTTCCTGATTCTCTCCCCGATCCCACTGAGGGGAGGGGGGAGTGAGCGAGCGGCTGTGTGGTGTTTGGCTGCCTGCCGGGTTAAACCACAACAAGAAGTTATTCTTCAATGTGTATATTCTGCTGTAGTGATCCAGAGGCAAGATTTTATTTCTATGACTGAGAGATGGTGCAGCTTTCTCTGGAGTAGGGCATGAAAACTTTTATAACAACTTCTCACTTCTTATATTAACAGCCTTTTCCTTCTAAAAGATTTCAGTAAGAATTTGAGCTATTCACAAATGTGTAGCAGGTAGATTCAAGGATTACAAATAAAGGTCTTTAGGCATACCTGATTCCTTTTCCTTTCCACAGTTGTAGTGTGAAAGCAAAGGATAGAAGCTGTAAGAGTCTGCAAAGACTGCTATGTTTCTGTTGCTCAGAGGCAGAGGTCTCTCATTGAGGCATGATATCTGATCCTAGCTTTTTCTACAGTAAATCAGTACTCTTACAAAGGTGGTAATACATCTTTGGAGTTGGAGTATGTCTCCTCCATGTCAGACTGTATGCTTTAAGTTGCTCAGGTTTTAAGAGTTAAAATAGGTTCTCCTGTCTAATCTTTTGCAGAGTGTACTGCAGGCCAGAGCCCTGCACCATGCATTGCAAACAAACCTTTTATCAAGCTGTATGAAGATACARGAACTAGTTCTAAATGATTTGAGTAAGGTACCAGTCACATATCAGATAACTTGGTTACCTTCTCCGCACAGTGCTGCTTTGTTTACAGTAGCGATATCCTTTGAGGGAGAAGGGAGTCTGCTTATTTCCATGCTGAGAAAAATACCAGAACTTGTCTCTCAACAGATATTGCAGATTTGACACTTAATGACGTTACTGATGATAGTACAAGAAACTTCAAACACTGAGAGAGTTGGGGGACCTGGGTGGGGGAAAAAAGCCTTTTTCTCTTCATCCTTAAGGTAAACTTCAGTAGTAGTTTTCTTGTAGCACTAGTGGCAACTATGTTTTGGAAAAACAATAAAGAACAAGAATAAGGTCATATTTCTCTCCTTTTGAGAGCTAAGTATGAATTCACTTTGGTCACTTAAATAACTGCATTTCTTTCTTTATAACCTTCCAGCTATGTAGTCATTTAAGCCTAATCAAGTCATTTAAACCTAATCAAATTGTCCAGTTTCTCAACTTTGACCAGAACACACTTTGCTTAAGGCTTATGTGAGTTTGTGTAAATGCTAACTTTTTAAAAATTTATGTATTTATTTTACGGTTAAACAGTATGCACTTCCTAGGTCTTTAACTTGTGCTGCTGCATGGGGTGTAGGGAGTAGTTTGTTTTGTAAGCCAGATCTGGAGTTTGAAGAGGTTGCAGTACCATTGCTGCCAAAGGCTGATTTTTACATAGATGAGGACTCCTCTGGTATTCTGAATAATTCTTAAAAGAATGTTAGTGTAAATGAAACTAATGTATCTTCACATTTAAATCTTGCATTTTCCTGTCATGTTACAGCATAGTTTTTTAAAAACTGCTGCATGACTCTAAGTTCTTTAAACTAAAATAATACTAACTTGTATTCAGTGAAATATTTGTTACGCACATTAGCTTCATGAGTATCAATCTAGTTTTTAAATTTAATTTTAAAGAGAAATAGAATGAAATGAAATTATTAGTATATTGCAGATTAACCTGCAATGATCCTAATGACTCCAAAATGAAGTCCTATTAATACACAATTGCTTTCTCCAATGGAATATGAAGGTGAAGAAACACCGTTTTTTAATTTCTTTGGGGAAAAAAAAAATGTGTCTTTTCATTGTTATCAGAGGATATAGCAGAAGTTCTAATTACATCACCGATGTTAAAAGTTGTAGCTAGACAATTCTATAAAACAGACAACTCCAAATACTCCAAAGACCACAAACATCGCCTGGTGAGAACTCACATATTACTGTATTCTTCAAGTATTTTCTACTGTCTTCTGTTTTGTACTCGTGTTCAAAAAATATAAAGTTTGAAATAACACAAACCCTCAGAAACTTGTTTGCAAATGCTTTTGGTTTGTTTTGCCACACATTTTTTTCTRTATGAATCTCCACAATCAGGAGTGCACAACAAGATAAATGCCTGTCACTGATTTCAGCAGAAGTTAAATTATCTTTAAAAACCATGTAATGGGCTGTTCACATGTCCAAATAAACCCAGTAACAGTCTGTTCTAGTGCTTATAACCTACATAATTCTGTGAGTCCATCTATGTGTTTCCTGAGGCACAGAGTTTTGGAGTTTAATTGGTAATTTTATTGCAATTTGGAGAAAAGAAAATCTAACTTTTTTTKTTCCTTTTTCTAACTTTTTCCTGCTGAAAGTTTTCTCAGCAGAAGACTTGCAGCTGAAGATTTCCAAGGAGTAATTGTGGTTAGGCATAGATTATTTTTCATCACACTCTTAAGGAAACAGTATCAAAAGCATTGAGTATCAATAAGAACTTCCTGAAGCAAAGCTTTTTACTGTGTTGGTTAACAAAATAGTGGTGTTGAGGGCTGGTTTTTTGTGGGTTTTTATGTTTGTGTGTGTGTGTGTTTGGTTTGGGTTTTTTTAGAGAGAGAAAGAGACTTTCAACTCAGTGTTCTGCTTCCAGTAGTTGTTAGTGTGTCTGTTTAGGTAAGAGAGCAGGAGAAACAAACAGATGTGTCTTCTACTTATGTTATTCTTAACTTATGTCATTCATAAAAAGTATCAATCCAGAAATCTTCTGGGKTTTTTTTATTTTATTTTATTTATGYGAGCCAGATTCACGAGGTGCATCCCAAAAATCGATCTCCTCTGGCAATAAGTTGAGCAGTTTGATGCACTGTGAGAAAACACACCATCTTCCATATGTCTTGAACCTATTGCTTGATAATTTCATATGATGCTTCATAGCCCATTTATTAAGGGAAATTGATAGTTTTCCCCACTTCTTTTCATGCCATTCATGACTTTATATGGACCACTGTCAAACCTCTCAGTTCTCTTCTCTAGGCTGAAGAGTCCTATCTTATTTACTCTATAACTTTGATCACTCTACTCAGCATCTCTTCTAGTATTTATATCCTTTTTAATATAGAGGGCTGGAGGTCAGAACTGTGCAAAATATTCATGATGCATCTGCATCTTGATTTAAGCAGCAGAATCTATTCAGTTTGATAATCCTTCCTTAATTCTAAGCCTTCATTCTGGTTTTTTTCTGAGTGTCACTGAACAGTAAACTTCTGGAAGTTTCAGATCCCATCACTGTGTAAGGAAAGACAAGATATATTATTTCTGAGTGTTGCTAAATTTATTTCATCTGCAGTCACTCAGTACAGAAGAATTATTCTGTAACTCTCAGATGTGACCTTCTCAGTCCATGACTAACCAAACTCTCACCTTTCTTTATTTCTTTCTGAATGCTTATTTTGACTAGCTGAGTTTTCTTTGGAACTGAAAAGGGGTATTTAACTTTTATATTAATATGTAATAATGTATCTAGCTGATACATTATAGCACCTCATGGGAGTTATAGTTTGAATGCCTTGTTTTCCAGGCAGCACTTTTACATCATTTCCCTCAATCAATTCTATGCCCTCCTAAATGAGCACGTCACGCTAGCTGTATTATTAATTAGCCATTATCGTTGTACTGAGGACACATAAACACAATCAGAATATTCAACAGGGGCATCCAAACTGATTGGAAACAAGCTTAACTTACCAGGGCTGGGCAAAAGATGATTCCTTCTTTCTTGTGTATATGAAACACTGTTAACTGTACTTCAGAAGGACCTGGGGCATTGTACATTTTCTTTTCATCTCTACATAAGGCACAGATTAGAGCAAGAAGAAATGCACTGCTTGTTATTATAGGGTTGTCTCCAGCATGTGGTTTGTTCTTTATCACACACAGCAGCTTTTCAATCCTTTCTGGAATTCAGGATTTTTTTTTTTTTTTTAATCAGCATAACACCAGATTATTCTAAATTCAAGGCATACTTCTTGTTCTACCACCTATAAGGACCCTTTTAATATTCAAACTCATATTTAAAGTTATGTGTGAGGGAGTCTACCATGATTTCATGCTCCTAAAGATAAGGGTGGCAACATGACACCTGCCAGATGCTCAGAGGTTAGACTGAAAAAGAATATGAAATCACCTATTGTTCCAGGGCTCTCTTCTAGTTCAGAACAAGGTGGGCAAAAGCTAAGTAGGTGCCAAGCTGATTCCACGAACTGTCAGCAAAAGGACACAAACTAAGATTAAAAAAATGCTCTGACTTTCGTTCTAGCAACTTATGTGAGATAGGAGGCTAGAGAGAAACTGAAGCAAGTTTGGTAGTTACCCTGTTTTCTAATTCTGTGATCACCATATCCTGCCACATTAAGTGATAGCCACTAACTTATGTATTTTGTTCTGTCTTACTAAACCTTAGAATAGATATAGGACATCATGCTGAAGGTCCCTGTTGTCCAGTATTCTGTGTCTCTGATATTGGCTAATGACAGAAGTAGACAATTTTCTGGAATCTTGAAGAGTATCTTAAAATCTGCTTCAAAAGCCAAAGGTGAGAGGTGTGTGTGTATATACATACATACACACACACACACACACACAAACACACACATACTTAATTGGTATTAGGTCTCCATCTGTAATTTTTTTTTTAATCCTCCTTTCTCTTTTTTGCTTATGAAATTTTCAGCCTCTCCTGTTTTGATCAGACCTAAATAGTAAATCATTACAGTGTGTGCAGCAATTTGTGGATCTTTTCAGACCAACAGGATCCCTTTCATGTTATTCTGATTTCTTCACTTCTACTTGTCTTATCAAATATATATTCAACTAACTTAGAGCAGACTACTACCACCATAATCTTGCCTCAGTTAGAATCAGCTTCATTTTCTGGAATCATGTAATACAGTTACTATATAAGAAGAAAAAGCGTAAAGAAGATGGTTTACCCCAACTAGACTTACTACAAGTTCCCAACTAGACTTGGTACAAGTTATAAAACCTGCAAATTCTTTTGGAAGAAGTGGAGGTGTACACTTGTGTGGGGAAAAGATAGACTCCAGTATTAGAAATTCCATTCATGGGATTTTCTGTAGGTGCTGGAAATCCATGAGAAATAGGTAATAAAAAGAGACAGCAATTTTTTCCTCTTACTCTAGTCTTTCCTTCCTTCTCTGACTCTCCACAGGATTGGGAAAAAACTTAATGACTCATTCTTATTTAAGTTTRTTTCTCCATGACACTGAGTTTGTGGAGTGTAAAATTTACCAAAGTAAATACTAAACCTGCTTTTCTGCTACTTTGTTCGCTCTGCAATATTCTGGAAAGCAGTGATAATTGAAAGGTCTAGATTTTATTTCTTTTTTTTTTTTTTTATTTTTTTTATTTATTTATTCATGATTATAATGTAAACATGAAGAAGTTGGTTGCATTGCTGAAAATAGAATAGAAATATGAAAATTATATCTTGGCTATCCTGGTCTTTCCAAACCTGCCTTCTCCTACAGTGAATGATGTAGAAGCCTGCTGAAATTTGCTTTAGGAAGCTTACAAAGAAGGAATACTAAGATGTAATTCTTTTAAACCATTAATTAAATCTTTAAAAACACCACCTTAAATAGAATCATGTACCTTATAATTAGCATGAATCCTTTCTTAGAAATTACAGTACCATACTGTAGATAGCTACAAATTATGCATTAATATTTCCCTATTTTAGGATCCTTAAATCAGTTTGAAAGTCCTAAAGGAATTTATTTCTAACACTTCTGTGCCAATTACATTATACTTATTTGCTGTTCTTTGTTCCCTCTCCTCCCAGAGGCTATTCCATATCACTACAGAATAGGTATTTTGCATTTTTGTTTCCTGTTTTCTTGGTAAGTATATCTAAGTCTTTAAACCAGCCATACTTGCTTTAGAAGAGATAGCTGTATGAACTGACTTACTGGAATCCTATCATTTTACTAAGCAATATAATAAATATTCTTGTCTAACTCTGGTGTTGCTTTCTTCTTTTGCATAGGCTAGATGATTTGCACATTTATGAACTATTATGCATCTTCTATACACCCCTCTCAGGAGGCTCAGTAAAGACATGGAATTATTTCTGCCTAGGTCACATTTATTAATTTCAGTCTCTGCATAAGATTTACATTTTACTGCAGCGCAGGAGGGAGAAATGAAGCCAGGGTCAAAGGGGAGCATAATGTTAATTTTCACCATTTTATATTATCCTCTCTTACCACTCTCTCTGGTTCAGGAAATTTATTTATCTTCCTGTAATCACCTTCCTGGATGCAGTTGGTAAACAAGAAGAATGCAGATAAAAGACAAAATAAACAAACGTAAGGTCATGCCTTRCATAGTACATCTAGTATAAAACAAACATGAAAGCTTGATTGAAGTTACTCATTAAAATAGTGCTACTGCTGAAAGAGGTTGAGGGGTAGTTCATTCACGTGCGGTGTGGGAGATCTGGGGTCAGCTGGTGGATTGAATTCTCTCCATAGAGAGAGAAGGTATGCAGATTCAGACCTCTGCTTATGGAAGGAAGGATCTTCCTTGACACGTCCATTAGAGAAGACCAGGCAATGTTAACTGAAAGCACAGTCAGAGAAAGAAATTTGCCATGTAAAGTTTATTTAAAAAAAAAAAAAAAAAATAACTGAAAGCACAGTCAGAGAAAGAAATTTGCCATGTAAAGTTTATTTAAAAAAAAAAAAAAAAAAGTTCTGGCCAGCCTGTATTCACAAAAATCAAAGCCTAACCTGTAACTAAGGTAAAAAGATAGAAACAGCACTTTCTGTGGTGTTCAGTGGGAAACTGTACACAATGATTTGCAAGGTCTCTATAGCAATACTGTATTTTGTAGAAAACAACAGGGAGGAGGGTGAGTTTTAACCTTCAATCCCTTTCCCCACAAACGTATTTTTCACATATTACAACTGCTGCAAATCCCAGCTTAATGGCTGTTTTGGAACCCACTTTTTTAAAACAAACAAACAAAAAAAGCAGTGTGCGATCCAGACAGCTAAGGAATGAACTCTTTCTGCCTGTTAGATGTTCCTTCTTGAGGAGGGTTTGTTTTTGATCTGTAGTTGTGCCCAGATGGATAATTTGATTCACAGCTAGAAAGAACTGGAGGTTTTTATTTCACATTTTGCTCTGAAATGCTGCATTAATTGTGTTGTTCTTTTCAGCACACTTGCTTCACTGACTTTTTAGGATTTGTTAATATTTCTAAACTTCTTGGAAAAAATAACAGCCTTGCTGATAATTAGAAAATTGCCATTCCATAATGGAAATACCTGAGCTTTTACTTAAGACTTGTTATTCCCCTTAATATGAAGGTTTTAAACACACCTTAATAAGAAGCCCTTTTGAACAGTAATCGGAAACAACTGCTATCATTACAAGTATTTTATTTCTACTGCGAAAATAACTGTATGCTGTCCTGAGTGACAATAACCTCTACTGAATTTCACTCTGTAGACAGATAAAACCTCAGCTACATCAGCAGCTGAAGATGTGGCYAGTTACAAAGGCAGTTTCATCTTTGCCATGCAAAATATAGGTTAAATATGTAAACTAGCATGTGATTTAATCCAGTAAAAGTGGAATAGCCTGTCACAGAAAGTACACTGGCAAATGGGCAACCAGTTGAACATGTTATATTTTAATTTGCAGAGACAAAAATGACAAGCAATTTATTTACACAAAACTGTACAAAAGCAAATTAAATTATGTAAATATTTCATAAATAGAGTGGACTAGCGTTTAATACATTTTGCCATGTTTAGCATAGTTGCGTGCATAGTGACTCATAATAAACAATGATAAATTGTTCTCTGCTTCACTATCAACATCCAAGTTGCAGAACAATAGTCAATGATTAATATTACAAACAGATCGTACCACACTGAATGCAAGTGCTTTAAAATTTAGGAAAAAGCTGTCTGAAAGCATACCCCAGGTAGCTGGAGAATGTTGTCTTCTTCTTGTGTTTATGSTCTTCAGTCAGTAATGCAACTTAACTGATGAACTTTCATTTCTATTGCTATTTCATCTGGTTCATTCCTTAAGGAAACACTGTGTATTTATCACCAATGAAACAAAAGGAAAAATATTTCATTGTTCAAGTTCCTTACAAGTGTTTGGTGATGGCTGGATTTATGGCAAGGTCGTTATGCATATTCTTTGTTTTCCTGCTTGACAACTTCCTAGGGTAGCCTTTCAGCCAATCATTTCAATCCCGTTTAAGTTCTTCCCCACATAAAAATAATGTTTAACTTTTTTTCCTGAAACTCAGGCAGCAGGCCAGTCAGAAACCATATTGAATAAACATAGTGGATCCGAGATCCAGAATGAGCATTAGATTTTAGACCAAAGCTATTGAATTTTTTAATACATATAAAGTTATATATTAACTCATCAATCTATAAAGGTGCCCTAATGTAAAATACATGCAAAGCTCATTTGAGTTTCCCATGGAAGCAAATAAAAGGATGATTTCTATACTGTACAACTGAAATGTGATGATGGCTAAAAGCAATTAAAAAAAAATTAATTGTCAATTTTCCTGGCAACATGAACTGGTGACACCTTGCTAAATAACTATAATATAGACTGATCATAGTTTTCCAGGCAGCAGAATTAAAAACAAATGAAAACAACCCCAAACCCCACACAAATAGTAATAAAAAAAATCCTCAAGACCTACGTAAACCACAGCCTTGTGTTAATAATGCTTAAGACTGGTCCATTAACTGAGTTTGGCAAAAGGCTTGTTTTTAAATATATTATTTATAGTTTCTCAGAAAATAAACACAGGTAAATATACAGGTTCAAAAAAGTTGGGAATAGCCCCTTATCCCTCAGTGTCCAAACCCAACTACCACTTTACCATAATAATAGGTATAAAAGGCACAGTTGCATATTTCGCATTCACCCTAATTATTTTTTATAGTTTTATTTGTTTATTTTTATACAAAAGCACTCTATTTATGGAGTGGCACCAGATTTAACCTATTTCAAATAAAGAGGAAAAATACAAACACAAAATATATTTGTGTGTCATGCCAGGTCAGAAGAGTAATCAGCATATTAATAGTGGCTAGTTCCACTAGAATTACTGTGAATACTTACAGTAGATAGAATTTTAAAAAAATTCTTTCGCACCCATTTTAGATCTAAGGAGATGCACACAAGTAAAGTATTTAATGACTGTCTTATGTGGTGCAAAAATTGGTGAGTGACTGCTGATCCATTTAATCTGAAGGTCTTCTATGACCTGTATTATTAGCCTTGTAGAAAAAGGGTCTAAGAATATATGGAACCAAGCTACCTAATTTTTTTTTTGTGTGTAATATTAAATAAAATCTTATTAAAGGAAATTCTGTTGAACATTTGTGTTATGCAATTGTGTATTCTGTTGAAACGTGCAAGAAAAATGTGTATACATTACATAAGCATTTTTAGAAGCATTTTTAAAGAGGTACTTACAGATTATACAAAGCAGTAACTGCTGTATGCAGTCTCATAACAAAGTACTAGTTTGCATCTCTCCATATTACTTAAATAATTAAACATAAAAATGTTCGATCATTATTAATCTTTGATTTTAATATTTTCTTTCTAAAATGTGCCCATTCATCATAGCTGCTATACACAAACTAATGTTACTTGAAGAAAATAAACTCGACAGAGGAGAACGAAATGGCCAATAATGGCACATCCTACTATATGGAGAAGTGAATTCAAAAGATAAATGTAATGAGTTTTATTGATTTACCAACCTCTACTTTAGGCTGTTTAAGGTTATTTCTATGCAATTCTTCAAAGCAAGAAACTACCCAAAGCTACATTGTGACTACAGTATACTAGAGAGCCATCTAGCCATGCCTTAACGCCAGGTTAAACAGCCAGGGATTTGAATGCTTTCCCGCTCCTCGAGCTGTCCTTGCTGTGTTGTTCGATTGTCACTTTCGTCTGAATGTCTGAGCTCAGTCTGTCATTATTACTACAGCACCAGCTACAAAGCAGCTGGTTGAAGTTCTGCATGTTTCGTTGCTTTTATTGCATAAAAACCTGTTTCATTTCCTCTTCCTTTCAAGAAGTGCTCACCATGAGAATCGTTACAGCCCAGAGCTCTTGCATATCACGGTAGCTTGGACTCCTTTTGACTCATCTTGACCTGTTAGGTGAGTATCATACCACTGTTTATCAGACCATTTTCTACCTAGGCTAAATGTTCCGAGTCTTGACATCATTTAGTATTGCACTTATCTTGGTTTTAATGCGCTTGTGTTTTCAAGAAAACCTTCATTATATCTTTGACATAATTGAAGCAGTTGGTAATCTGCTACACTGATGACAAAAGACTTGGTAATCATTCCCTGCACTCTGAAAAGAAAGTTTTGTATTTGACTTGTAATATTCTCTTGTCACTGCATCATCCCATTGTCCACCCTTTCCATTCCACCAAGCATTCTCATTAACACAGCCTTCTATTACTACTATTAGTTTTTAATTTTGATCTTAAAAATTCCCTGGAACTGGCATATGCAGCATATCATATGCAGCATCTGCTGCAACAGGTCATGTCATTACAAAAAAAACCCATATCAGTCCCTTTGGGCATTCAACTGAACCGCACTGGAAAAAAAAAATGTCATCTGGGCTTGTGAACTGTGCTGTTGTGCAAAATGTAACTGAAGATGTGTTATGAGTACATGTGTGTATTTGTGAATACATTAGTTTTCTAAGCCAAGCCCCAATACCTAGCAGTTCCCCTGATCCATTGTGTGATCTTTGGCCTTTTTATTATTACGATCTTCCCAGCTAGATGTTAGTCTTGCCCAAAATAATGATTTCAACAGTTTATCATTACTATCCTACAGTATATGTGTTACTAATTGTGTTTACGTTGAAGTAATCATTACAAAGAACAAGAGAATAGGAGAGAGAGAGACACAGCAAGAACACATTTGTTCTATGGATAAAACAGAACCAGAGTTCATGAATTATAGGAAAGTATGCCATGTTTTTGACTGCAGTCTCAGGCTGAACATATTTCTGTTGCTTCCAGCCTCAGATGAGAGGTGAGAATATTAAAGCTGTGGTCTTCACAAAGTGCCTATTAATTATTATTCCTTTACATTTATCTCTATACCTGTATGGTTTCTGAAGGATTGTCCCTGGTGGGGATCAGCAATATTCAGATGATATGTTTTGAATACATTTTCCCTGACCTGTTATCTTCAACAAGCCAGATGACAATCAACCAAAATGAGTGGCTTAACTCATGCTTCTGCAGAGGGGAAACAACAGTGCATTGTGTTCTTTTTAATCAAGCTCGTTACTATGGGAGTAATTTGCAACCATAGATTTAGGAAAATAAAAATCAGTGAGGGGGAATTAGACATGCAAGTAACAACGTTTTCTACATTGTACAGTATAGTCAGGCAGACAGTATAATTAAATGCCTGCTATGGAGGCAGAAGTGGCAGGCAGATCTTTTGTCTCTTTGGTGGCCCCCTCTTTTTTGTTTCTTATTTTTTGTTAAAATTGTTTCGATTTTAAGACTTTTGCCCCTTTTCTTTCTTATAATATGAAAGAACTTTTTTGCTGCTTTTTAGCCTACAGGTAAACTTCTCTTCTAGTTAGAGTATTGACAGGAGATGGCTTGTATTCCCCTGTCTGTGTAAGGGGGATATCCTCTGGATTGCCTTCTTCATTTTTGCTGAAACTAGCTGCGCTGAAGGTCTCATAGGATGAGGTCAACTTTTTGTTAAGGAGGTTTCTGTTGCGATCACCCATGAGGGAGGCTTCTCCATTAGCCAGCTTTTCCTGACTGCCCCGTTCATCAACAGGCATGAAAGTGGAGAGTTTTGGCTGGCTCTTCTGCTTTCTTTCAGGAGAAGTGCGAACTGGCATCCAGCAGGAGTCCGAGTGGCCATATTCATCACACTCTCGGGTACACTTCCCTGTCAGGGCTACATCTGGTAGAGGCCTCGAATCTGAAAGTAAAATAGAGTTGTCTTTACAAATGAATAATATTGCAATGACTTCCAGTGAAACGGAGAATTCTTAAATTCACAAAAGGTATTTTTAAAGGTCTTGGTAAGAATGTTGCAATAAGTTCCTCAGTAATAGTTTTTTTACATTGCATGTGCCCATAGACAACAAGCATATCTGTACAGTTATCCTCAGCCTCAAGAATTGAAAAATAAGACCATTAAGCCACGTTCYGTGCTTGTAAATCAATCTCAAAAGCATTTGGCATTAGGTACTGAATGAATTTTGATGTCTAAAAGAGTCAACCAAGCACTTAATTCCATACTGCCAATTTTCTTGAAATTATTAAAAATACCTTTCTTTGAATTTTTTGTAACGAATGCTTTGAATTTATGTGAAAGGAACCTGAGGCCCTGCACCCTGCAAATACTTATGAACATGCTTAACGCCCTGCAAGTGAGCAGCTCTGTTATTGACAATTGGACTCAGCTTGCACATAATGTAAACCTCTGCTTGTATTTCTGAGGATTGGGCATTCATTGTTAGTACACAATATGTTACATGAATTGTACAATCAATGTTTAGTAGGAGCATACAAAAACCCTGCTATTGGTTATAAACTTAATCTAACATGTACAGATAAAGCTGTTCTGTGTGTTGTGTGTGCGTCTGGAGGGACAGAGAGAATCTGAGTGCTGCCTGAACAGATGCACTAATGTTTTCTATGATGTGATTTGTTGTGTTAGAAGGTGTCCTGTTCCAGATCACTGTGTCTAAGCTTTCTAGCCACTGTACTTGTAAGAGCTTTCACTGCAAACTAGCAAACTTCAGTGGACTGCAGGATTGACTCCTACCTGATAAAAACACAGGCAGTTTTTAATATTTGTATTTTGATACTTGCATTACAACTGAATTAAAAAGCTACCTCAACTGTTTTAAGCACTGGGTAAGATTCTGAAACTTTGCTTTTATTCAGTTATACTGTACTTCATGGTCTACAAGAAATAACTGGAGCTGCCTACAAAGAAACAACATGATATTCAAACAATTGAAGTTGACAAAGAACAAAAATCAACAAGTAAATTAATTTTTCCAGTTTATTTGATATGACTTTCATATGATATGACTTATTTGATGAATTTTTTAGGTTTCTTTTTTAAAAAATCGATTATCTTAAAAAGGAGCAAGGAGCTTCAACATGGAAACACAGTCAGGTACTTCATATGGGCTGTGGCAACCTTCTAGCTTCCCACTACAACACCCAAATTCATGTGAACAGTAACTTTACCAGTAATAACCTATGCCTTATAAAATGTTTCAAAGGCCTATTCAGCCTTCATTTTGTTATGTCTATTTTGCCTATTTTTTCTTTAATTTTGGCTGCCAGATGACCTTCTCAAACAGTGACAATTCCAACTATGAAATTTTTATAAAGTCATAAAAAAGACCACTGCTGAGATTAAAAAAAAAAAAAAAAAGGCAACCAAAAATCCTTTGCCTCTTCCAGAATAAACTGTTTTAATTTGAAATATTTACAACAGGTGCTTGCAGAGCAAGCATATTGCATTTCAGCATCTGTGGATTTAATCCTGATAGAATTGCAAAAGCTCTTGAAAGTCAGATTTATGTTTATCCTGTCCTGATTTTTTCATGCATTTAAATTTAATGAATTTAATTAGTAATTTGTTGCAGTATTGTAAAGAATATGCATATTATTTATTATTAACAGTTGTCAACATTTTTATAGAATCTACTGTCTGTATTTTGAATACTGTATAATATTTCATATTTCAATATGTCACTGATTTTAATGAGGAAAACAGCACTGATGTTTAGATAACTGAGTAACTCTGTAGCTGAGATGTGTAAGGCTGGGAGGAGGGAACTGAGTGATATTTTCTGCCCCCCTCCCCCCCCAGTTGTATTTTTTAAGGCTTTTGCACTTAGACTCAGCCATGATTCCCACATTTTTTCAATGAAGAATGAAAAGACTATAGACAGTTATCAGCCTATCAATTTTCAGATGACTGTGTTCTGGAGATGTAGACAGAAGAATGGGACCGTAACAGAAAAATTCTCTATTTGTCAGCTAAATCTAGCATTATTCTGGCACTCCCTAAAGGTAAGAAGCATAAGTAACTGCTGAGCTGCACCTGATGTGCTTTGATWTTTAAACAGAAAAACCCTCTTCATATTTTTACAACAGGGCAAATCCCCTTCCCATCTAGATCTCAATAAACTCTTCAAACAGCATCTTATTTCCAAACAATGACCATTAAACATTATGCTTGCTACTAGTACTTCAATTACTACTCTGGCAGAATATTAGCAAATGCTTATCAAGGCAATATGTTTGACCTTTATTTAAAACATAGGAGTATGTGTTTATTGAAAAGGATTTTCTTTCCAGATTGAAACAGTTAAAAACTCATTATATCTGATGGTTTCTTTTTAGTGCAAACAAATCTTGAGCCAGTATTACTTGGGTTGATAAAAATCCTTCCCTTGCTAGTGGTCCTTGAATCAGGCACTTGAAAATTTACCATTTTGCATTGTAGTGCACCCCTTATTCACTTCTGGACAAATATTAGAATTCCTTATTGTAAAGCATGAGGACTGGCTGTACAATTCAGCCTTATAGTGCTGTTTTATGAAGCAACAACCTCTAAATCAGCATGTGGTTGACACGCCCTGTTGGGTTATGTGATAAACTTCATCTTCACACCCACAAAAGAGCTCAGAGAGACACTGGCAGGGTAATAGTAGCCCAAATAATACCCTGATGGGCTACTCCCAAGCCCATCACAGAGGCCATCAGCCCATCAAAGGTCCATCTGCCCAGGCCCAGAGGAGCACAAGGGTGTATAGTGGCAGATAGGAACCCAAATCAAGACAACCACCTTGTCCGGGCCTCTCCCAGGGCTGTCCTAGCAGAGCCATCAGCCCCATTGTCCAGGCGTGAAACCCATCACCATGAGTTATCAGCAGCTGCTCTCCAGATCACCTTTCTGTCTAACAGGGAGATTGCTGCCTAGGTATGTAGGACACATGGTGGGATATGGGGGAAAAGCAGTTTGGGATAGCACAAGACTTATGCGATGTTTAGAGGAGGAACCAAAGGGAGGACAAGAGAGGGTTTTAGGTGATTTGGGGAGGAACAAGAGTGGGAAAATAGACAGATAAGGGCATAAAAGGGCCAGTCATGGCCAGCCATGTAAATAGTTTGCTGGCTAATAAGTTTGTCTGGTTTGCCCTGTGCCTGATCAGCACCRTCTGTCCTATCTTCTTATTAAACTCCTTTCTAACATTTTCCTGGGTATGGGCTATTATATGTGCATATGTATGTATACTCATGTGTGTGTCCACTCTCACCAGTGGACTTCCATCCTGTCCAGCCAGAGAGGGGAGCAGAATGAGGCCACTGGTGCTGTCTGTGTCCGTATGAGTGCTCTGAGTGTCTGATCTCTGTGGCCAACTATGTATATATTTGGTGTATGTGTGTGCTCTGTGTGTGTGCCTACTGGGAATACATCTTCATCTTTGCTACTGGTTGGACCTGGGGACGTGGAGCAGCAGCAGCAGCCTCACCTCCCTCAGGCTGTCAGATCTGGTGTGATATATTTTCCTCTAAAACACCTTTCAATTAGTATTTGGCACGTACAGTTAATGTAGTCTTCTACTCCATTGGTTTCTTGCATCTGTTCTAAGAGCTTGAATCAGTACAGCATTTAAGTACACATTTAATCTAACATGTTTTGAAACATGTTGCATTTTAACTGCTCTTCTGTTTAAAAGATGGACATAACTTCAGCATTTGGTGCGGGGGGAAGGGGTGCAGGGAAAGAGGGAACATTTTGTGTGTGTGTTACATCAGAAGATGGGTAAAACATCCAGTGCTGTCTGGTATTACCAGTACCTAAACTAGGTTAAGCAAAACTTCGGTACTTTCTCTACACTGTGGTAGATAACAGAGATTTACCCTCAGTTTTGAATAAACTGCCACACCACTTTAGCTACAAAGTAATTAACTGTATTTTTGCTAATTCCCTGAACAGATTGACCCTCTTGCAGAGTAGTGACTTTATGCTCCTCTTTTACATTATCTAGGCCATGGACTTGTGAACAATCTCTGAATTTGAAAAAAAAAAAAAAGTTACTCTTACCCTCTAGCATAATTTACATCCAAACATATCTATCTCTAAGTGACATGCTTTTTTAAGTACTTCTCAGTTTAAAAGTTAAACACTTCAGTAGCGACCACACTGCTAGCTGACAAACCTAATGGAATATGACAGAGCAAAGAATTTGTCAGCACAACTGGCAAATCATCAAGGAAGAGTACACCAGATTTCTATCACAGTTACATATCTGGAAACTGACTCAAATAAGTGCTTAAAATGCCAGTTATTAACAAACAAATTTTATCACAATGCTAATTAGTAAGAAAGTAAACCTGGAGGTATGATATTTCTTGTCATACAGAAATTTGTAGATTTGGGATTAGGTTTTAACTGTTTATATATAGACTACTCAAATTTAAGCTTTTATTTGCATGAAATTATCTTCAGAGTTACAATGGAAGATGTCATCTAAGTTATTTTCAAACATACCCTCTTATGGTGTCTTTACATCAGAACTAGGTATTGCTTGACTATTTACAAAGCCATTGTAAACCCACTCCCTAAAATGCAAATATTTAGACAAGTTTTTAGGTATACGTGTAAATGGAGACTTCAAAAGTGAATATTTATAAATAAGATTTCACTTGCAACTGCTCAGACTTCAGCTTAAAAAAAATTGGAGAACACTAATTTACAGGGTCTCACAATCTACTTCTCATTGCATCTGATATAAGCTTCCACCACCAATTTCCAAAGTTAGCTGATAACTATAATTTAAAAAAAAAAAATTAAAAAAAATCATTAATCCAACAAATCTTTAAACATTTATGGCTCATTTCTGAGACAGTGATAGCTTATGTTTTCCATAAAACTTTGTATAAAAGTATGCAAATGAATGGAGTTATTTATATGTATGCTTATGTTTCTGCTGATTGTAGCTGACTGTTGCTTTAGGGCTAGAAGGATTGCTTGTTATCAAAAAAGTAAGACACCTACCACAGCAGTATGGAGAGGGGAAATATGATGTTCTATATCTAGTTTAAAGCCAAAAAAATTAACAACCAAAATATTCCACCCAAGCAATTTTCCATTATTTTCTCTCCTACCATTCCTTACCAAAGAAGGTCAATATATTTCATCAAGTACAAAGTATTATGAACACAGTAGTCAACAAGTACATGTTACAAGTTATGTGCTTTTTTGTACACACACATTGCAGAAATATAATCAAGGATGCATACTCACTCTGGTTCTGCTCCGCACATTTTTTAACAACCCTTCTTGTACAATATATTTTATACAAACCCAGCGTTGTCAATTAGTCATGACATGGTCCTAGCACATACACTCTTTTGGAGAAAGATGCAAGGAGCTTTTCATTTTCTCATCTTTTGTAAACCACACACAAAGCCTGTGATAACAACAGACTTTAGATGTACTTAAGTAGTCAAAAGCTCTGTTCCCTTTGTCCCTGGAGATGGAAAACCCTCCGAAGCAATACTGAAACCCTATCTAGATACAATAACTTGAACATTCCCAGAAAGAACTCTGTGCCCAGAAAGCATTCCTAGCTGTAGACCTATTCTTGGAGGAGTACAYGACCACAGTAGCCATACAGTACTACAGCAGTGCAACAGTACTTCTGTAAACCATGCAGCTTGGTCCACAGGGTATGAGGAGTCATTGGCAGATGAGTTCTAAATAGTATCTATGACAAATCAATGACTACATGCAGATTTTGCTGCCTTTCCCCATTGATGGGCCCATAACATTCTTGCGTGGTTCCAGTTATTGAGGATCTGTAAAGAATTCCTGTGCAGTAGTTCCAGACTACTGTGAGAAAAGAAAAAGGAACTGTCATACAGTAATGACAGAGACTGTGGTTTGGATGAGCCACTTTTCATCCCACTTTTTTCTGCACTCTGTACACAAATATACTATATTCAGAGGACAATCGAAAATGCAAGTGAAACGCCAGTAATACTATGTAATTAAACAAGAGTCCATTTACATAGCTTTTATATTAAATGGTTGTCTGTTTTATGAGCTGTGTGGTTGGAGACACAATAGAGCTCTTAGAGCATAATAAGTATTGACTACATGATCAGAGAACAATAATGCAGAAAACAGCTAAGAGGGTACATATTGTAGAAAATCACTGTTTGGGGGAGGGGGGAAGCTAAGCTATAGTGATACACAGCTACAGCAGTACTGTCTTTGAAATTCCTGCCTCGTAATTGTAGTAATTCAGGAACTGCACCCCAGTTAGTGCTGTGGCATATTCTGACATGCCAAGACACTATTAAAATACTTAAACATGTTTGAAGGCATCAGCAACTTCTTTCTCTGCACCTTAGGCTAAATACAGTTAAACAGCAATTGAACATATCTCAAGAAGCATTTAGTGCCCCAAGGCTTGGATTGCTGTCATTCTGAATGTGACATTATCGTGTACTGCAGAGATAGTGCATGCCACCTCTAAAACAGTCCTACTGAATAAAGTCAAACACAAATCCACTGTTTGAGATATGCCAACTGCACTGAAGTAATGAATATATTAATTGCTTTTGGACTAGAATAATTTCATGTGTATCATGCCCTATTCTGAAATTCTTTTCAGTGCTTAAGAAAATACTTCAGAGTACAGAAAGGTTTACATGTACATTGATTGAATGATTAATACTGTGAAAGGAGGTATGACAGAAGGATATAAAATAATGAATTCTGAAACTTTTTATTCTTATGTTATGCAAGGAAAAAGGAACATAGAATGAAAGTCAGAATTTTCAATACTTTACCTGAAAAATGGTAAAATACAAGTATCCCTTAAACAATCCCTAAGAACAGCAAGACTCACTGCTGTAGCGTGTCAAAAGTCCAAGTACTTAGCTGGTTTCAAGAGAGATCAGAGTGGAATTTTCAAAGCAAACATGAGATGCTATATAGTCCTCTACCACTAAAACTAATAAAAATAAAACAAATAAAGCAATACCATAAGAAAATAGAAACAGGTAACTGATTCTTTAACATTTGAAAAAAGCTCATGCTAGATGAATGAAAGTGAGTTAGCCAGAAGAGAAGGCAGCTGAGGGAGAAAACAGCACTTTTCGTGTACCTAAAAGGCTATAGTAAAGCAAGAGTGGGAGCAATCTGTTTTGCATGCCCATAGTGGAAAGGACCAAAAGTAGTGGCTTGATTGCAACAATGACGAATCAAGTTAGAAATTAGAAAAAAACTTTGAGGATAAATGTARTGATGGAAGGTTATAGAGTCTCCACCACTGGAAGGGTTTTATGAATGTCTAGAAAAACTTCTCCCAAGGGTAACATAAACGTGGCTAATCCTACCTTGGGAAAGCAAGGATGCACTAAATGAGCTTCTTGTGGTTTAATCCGTCAGGCAGCCGAACACCACACAGCCGCTCACTCACTCCCCGCCTGCCCCAGTGGGATGGGGGAGAGAATCGGAAAAAAAGTAGAATTCGTGGATTGAGATAAAGAAATTTTAATAGAACAGAAAAGGAAGGGAAAATAAT
>JAYKAV010003311.1:138150-150249 GCA_035582835.1 Phoebastria nigripes | reverse complement strand
TTGGCTTCCTTACCCTCTAATTCCAGGCTACTGGCCCCATTATCCCAGCATCAGAGCAGCCAGGTGACAACGTGCTCACCTGGATGATGGCTGAAATCTTTCCACATATCTTGCAGCTCATTCAGGGATAGGGATCAGGTGGTTTCCGTCTCGTTTATGAGTTCTCCTCCTCGTGATGGCCCTGCTTTTCCATCATCCCTTTCCAAACGAGCTGACTTTCGCTTCCAAGATTTCTTCTTGTGTATAGGGGCGACTGATACCAGCACGGGTTCGTTCTCTGGTTCAGCCTCAGTGACCGTCGCTGGGGTTTGAGTAGCCGCAGTGCCTGTTGCTGGGGTTTGAGTAACCACAGTGTCTGTCGCCGGAGTTGATCTCTGTTTGACATTCCTAAATAGCTGTTTAACCCTAAACAAGACCTGAAACACATTCAGGAGACATAGCAATAGGAACATGCTTGTTTGAACAACCCAAGGATATTCAACATTCTCAAGAACTGCTGTGGAGGGCTTCATGAAGAGGATAGAAGAAAAAGGAGTTTCTGAAGGTATGAAAGGGAAGGTGAAGGAGTGGGGGAAATTGTTCCCCCCTGTCTCCCCCATAAATTGTTTCTCCGAGGAGAAAAGGTTAAGTGTRTAATTATTAATAGTTTCCGAGAGGTGGCTTCTGAGGTACAGAGATGATGGCAATGCTGAGTACAAATAGCAGATAGACTCACAACCAATAATTTTATCATATCATAAAACAGTGTTATACGGTGCAGCAAAATGATAACCCTGACCCAGCTCCCAACGGTGATAAACAGCACAACAGGGAACATATACTGCAAGTAAGGTATTACATAACCCAACATTGAGAGCCAGCCCCACAACTTTGAGAGCCAATAAATCAACATTGTGACCAGCGACTATTAAACCAATATAATGAATGCCTAGAACAAATTTGCCTTAACACGCTTTGGTCACATCTGTTGTTATCTCAACCCTTTGAGCCCCACATTGGGCGCCAAAAAAGGACTGTTGTGGTTTAACCCGGCAGGCAGCCAAACACCACGCAGCCGCTCGCTCACTCCCCGCCTGCCCCAGTGGGATGGGGGAGAGAATCGGAAAAAAAGTAAAATTTGTGGATTGAGATAAAGACAGTTTAATAGAACATAAAAGGAAGGGAAAATAATAATAATAATAATAATAATAATAATAATAATAATGGTAGAATATACAAAATGAGTGATACACAATGCAATTGCTCAACACCTGCTGACCGATGCCCAGCTCATCCCCAAGCAGTGATCCCCCTCCCTGACCAACCCCCAGTTTATGTACTGAGCATGACGTCATATGGTATGGAATACCCTGTTGGTCAGTTGGGTCAGCTGTCCTGACTATGCTCCCTCCCAGCTTCTTGTGTACCTGGCAGAGCATGGGAAGCTGAAAAGTCCTTGACTAGCAGACTACTTGGCAACAACTAAAAACATCAGTGTGTTATCAACATTCTTCTCATACTAAATCCAAAACACAGCGCTACACCAGATACTAGGAAGAAAATTAACTCTATCCCAGCTGAAACCAGGACAGACCTCTAAAGGTTCCCTTCAGGTCTGTTCATGTGATTACTGACACTTATGTACTTTGGCTTTAATCCAATCCTTAACTGTTTATGGGTTAAATCCTTGACTTATTTGGTAATAAATCAACCTTAGAAGTTGGGCTTAGGTTCAGCTAAAGGTCTGTTTTAGAATGACATCCTCCTTAAAATTTTATGTTAATAGAATTACAAACAAAAAACCAAAATGGTCAGACCATTTAAGACAGGTGTTCATCAAAGGAATACAGAAACAAAAAGCCAGTAATGCTAAAAAAAACCCCACTCTCAAGTTCTAACATGATAACCTAACATTCATAAAATCTTCTTGCTTGAATCCCAACACACCCATTCCATGTTACAGTTTCATCAGAAAGTTAAAGATTGAATACTGCTTCTACTTGTTGTGGTGTAAAACAAATACCATGCCTCTGAAGTCCATTAAACCTGAAACTGGTGTAAGAGAGACTCTGTAAAGCAGAAAATTTCAACAGTGTTTACTTCTTATATGACATTTTGGTTTTGTTTACCTTTGCATAATACCTGCCTCTGTTTTAGGGAGGAACAGAGTCAAATTAAGATAAAGAATGTATAAGATTTTGATGTATATCCTTTGTTTAATTAAACAGACTATACCAGACTATATAGCTATTTAACATGACTCAGATATGTAACCAAAGAAATATTATCCAAACAATAAAATTCCTGGCTTAGGTTCCACAGTTATTTCTACCACAATTGCCTCCAGCAGGTCAAGGTACAATATTCTTTAACTGTTCCTCTAATTATAGAATATCTCCATAAAAAAGTTTCCTACCTAAATTAATGATTGTACCAGCTCTGTAGTATTGCATCTGTGATCTTCATGGAATCATCAATATTTCACAATTGACTTAAAGACTGTTTATATGAAAAACAGACCTATGGCTTTTTTTTTTACACTAAAAAACTAGTTGTACTCTTCCAGGCCCAAATCATATTAATCAGCTGGTTGTCAGTGGAGAACCATAATATAGGTTGCATATAATATTACGTGTAAGTGAAATAAAATTCAACAGACTTAATTCTAGACAAATACTAATTTAAAACTCTGATTACATTATAATATAAAAGGAAGCACATTAGAAACATATAGTTTTCTCTTCTTTAAGTTGTATTTATCCTGTAGTTCAGACTTTATTATTTCATTTTCGTTCACAAGACCAATTGCATATATATGAGGACAAAAAAGTTTCATCTTATATGATACCAGTGGCGAGTACTGTACTAAATACACCATGTTGAACTTAATTTCCCTAGATTTTAATTTTCTAGATTTAAATGTGAGTGCTACAAGACTCCTTGTAATCCTGTTAAATCCTTTGATAGCCTGATTTACTTCTATCACTGAAACGGCAACATCCTTCAGCAAAGTAGGACTTACTATGGCTTCCTGAAGTAGCATAGACATTAAGATGTAGGAAACATTTAAGCTGTCTAATTGTTCTGCCAATCTGATACTAAAGTATTAATCTGTCACTGTGTCAAATTACATACCTTTATTTTTTTCAGTAAAACGTGTCAGTGCTTAACAAACTGAGATGAAACAATTTGTGGAGCAATTAGAATGTCAGCTTTCCTAAAGATGACTTAAGAAAAGTCTGAATCAGGGCTCAAAAGTCAACATGATTTCCTTGACACTCATGCTAAAGTGATGGGACTGCAGGAGCTTTAAGGGAGCAGAGTAGCTAGCAGCCATTATTAGCTCATCTCCGCTGTATACTGTGTCTCCCCTTTATTTTATTTCTTGGTAATAAGGATTTAATAATGTATTTTCTTCATCAGGAATGGACACCAGGTAGGAAAACTAATGTTCTTGCCACAGAAGAGAAAAACAAGGTTACATGATTTCCCCTCGTCTCCCTCCAATTTATGCCCATCTCATTCAAAAGGCAACTTCTTTTTGGAGATACTCCAAGTAATRTTTTCTAGGGGATATTAATGAATGCATTGCTTCCATTTAGAAACTAAAAGCACAATCCCAAAAGATGTTCAATGTCATCAGATCTCATGGATATCTCACAAGTATCTCAGAGGATATCCAGAATCGATAATGAAAGTTGAATATATAGAAAAAATCAGTGACTTGGCAGAGTTGCAAGCTGTTTTGTAAGCTTGATATTTGTTGAAGTGATATAAAAATGCACTAGATATGACTAACGTTTAGGTTCAAACGGTGACTGATTAAAAAGACACAGCCCCCCCTACACATGTCTGCTTAATTGTTTATCATAAGTGATGGGGGAAAAAAACAACAAACAAACAGCAAAACAGAACCACTTGTGACTATGGACAAGAGCTCAAACTAAAATAAAGTTCTGGTTGAATGCTTGTGTGTAAGAATTGGTTTTAAGGGAGAATACCAATTTCTTTCTTTCATATCTTTTGGTGAGTTACTTTTTTCTTACAGAATTCTTCTGCCACATGAGATAGTAACTTGAACTGATTATCTTGATAGAACCACTGCATTCCTGAAAATGAAATGCTTCATACAGTTCTACTTCAAGGAGCAACACATTGATGGATTCTGAATCTTATTCCCGCATATACAGAATTAAATATTATATGATAACATATATTAAATGGTAGTACTGCTTTCATAAAAAGGGAATTATTCGTGTTCCCAAGAGCTTTTCTGTGTGATTCATGTAATGTTTATTTTGTTACAAGTCATAGACCCTCAAAGGTTAAACTTGAACAGTAACTGTAAAATGTGCTGAGGCTCTATTAATTTATATTACATTATATTCAAATGGGGGGAAGAAGAAAGTTCTCCATGCTCTGCATGCAAATGATCATCTAAATAATGTAGAGCTCAGCATGAAGCAGAAACAAATAACTTGTGACTACTTGTCTTTTTAGTAGCTGTCAGGAGGAAGTTGTGTTGTAAGAAGAAATATAGCAGTCATGTGAAGGATCCATTTAACCTTTCATGTCACATGAAGGGAACCTTATCCCACACAATGGAAAAAAAATACTCATTTATCTGTTCATGTCATACATGTTTCTCTCACACACATAAATTTGTAACTTTACTTACTTAATCATACTAGCAGGATTTGGGATACAGAACCAAATTTAATTCAATTCAGTGAATTGAAAAGTACAAAGAATGCATTTTCATTCCTTTAGCAGAAGATCTACATGACACAAGACCTAAATGAATGTTAAAAATAGAAATAAAAAAACATTTTAAGATTATTGTATTAATGCACATTTTTCGTGTTTGTATAAGTATACTCCAGAAGAAATGGGTTAAATTTTATAAAATATAGTGCTCATCTTCATTAATCATGAAGCATAACAGAAGTATAAAATCATACAACTCAGGAGTAAATGGTAATACTTCCACCTGCCACAGGGAAAGGAAATGATTTACTGATTAACTAGTTACAGAGTCTTGTCTTTTATTCCATGTCAGTGGCATGAGCCATAGTGTCACTCTGGTCTTTAGATCAATTATTTTGGAACCCTCAACTTTTCCTAAGAAGAGGTAAAATCTACCCTGGAATTAATCCACCTAAGTAAGTTTGTACTTTTGTTATAAGTACTGATGCTTTCTCGTTGAGATGATGCAGGGGAAGGGGAGTGTTTTTTTGTTGTTACTGTTGTTTTTATAGTAAAGTATGTGGAAAAGTCTTCACACCTCAAAAAATGGAGACAAATACAGAAAGATAATGAATCTCTCAGTGTGAATTATGTCCTGGTCAAAGGGATTTTTTTCATTAATTTTTTTATTGATTTTTCAGCTGTGTGTGCAGATTACAGCTAGTGAATTAATTACAAACATCAGCTCAGAATGGTTACATACTTATGACAGATTCATCTGGGTTACAGTCCATTAGTAATTAAGTATTAAGCACAGCACTAATTCCCCTTGTGCATGTACAGTAGATAGACTGTAATCATACACATGAATCATAGGGATGTTATACTAAAAGAGATTAGAGTATCACTGTTTATCTCACTATACAATGGAAAAGTATAATGATAATTTGTTTTCTACTAATGGAAAGTATAGAAGTTTGAATGAAAAGAAACAGAGAAGACAAAAAAATCAAGTTTTACTTGCAAAGTCTAAGCCTGTCAGAAATAGCAGTCTCAATCCTTCTTGTGGGAGGGGGAATCTAATGGAGCCTGTAGTGTGTATCATAGTTTTTTGACCCCTGACCTTGACCCTAAGTATCCTACAGTGTTTCATTCACTCAATAGTTACAGGAGGTAAAGAAGTAGAATTCTTACCTTACAAATAGAACTGTGTCTTGATGAAAGTTAAAGGCAAGATTGGACTTGAACAGGGGTGTCTAAGCATATTAGTCAGGAGCTACATCTCATCCCTGAGATGGAGATACTGGGTTTTTGGTTGCTTCACCAGCTACTAGGTAACATTTTCTTCAGATTTCCTAAGCCACTTACTTGAGTGGACAGTTGAGCATATCCCTCTACAGATTTCTTGAGATATTGCTCCAAAATATGTGAAATATTTCCTAGCCCCAAAGTAAAAATGGAATCATTTTTGTCAGAAGTGACTCCAGTGGAAGTACTCTTTAACGAATCCATTCTCTTGGTTTAAGAATGTTTAATATTGCAATTTGTCTGCTCTTGTGTTTTGCAGCACAATATTAAAATTAGTCAGTACGCTTTCGCTTAGCTTGGTTGCCAAAGTGCATACCTGTACCCATAAAATTTTAAATCTCAGAAAATATTCCATTGTTCCTCAGTTTGTGACATTTCCAGATTTCTTAAGTGCAGTACATATACTTTGGACTACTGCTTCATAGCCAACATCTACTTTTTCAAGAATGAATCAGATTATCTCCAGCTTGTTTCACTCATTTGAATATCAAGAATTTTCTTACATTATTAGCTTATGCTTTTCACTCAGACTCCAGTAAAACTGACAAAAGATTTGAAACTGGACAATGTTAAGCTTGCTCCCCTTGCAATGCATGACTAAATTCTTGACAATAGGTAGGGAAAAAAACTAATTATATCTGCTAGGATAGCATAAAACCCAGTCAAGCAAAATATATTAACAGGGAGGTTAAACACTTTTTTTTTTTAAAGAGTACATATACTGAAGAAAATGAAGATATTAGTGTATTAAAAGTATTGAGTACAGTATAGGAAAAGAAAATAATCCTCTTGATTACTCCCAGTGTAAATCCACAGAGTCATTTCTGCTAATTTACCCAATATCACTTGCAGTGGTCATAGTCACTTAGCAGCGGCTGGATTGTTTTGAAAATCTGGACAAGACATGGAAAACCAGTGGTTAATGGGTCAAATATAGGAGTTGGGCAGAACATAGAGAAGTAGAAGATGAAAACAGGTTTATCAGACAGAAAAATACAAAATCTGCAGATTTTATCTGACTTGAAAGACAATTATTGTTAAAGGGGAAGGAGTAATTTGGTGTTTCGGCAATTATTATTTCAGACAAGTTTTTAATAAACTGTTAATTTCTTTTTATTAAAGGGTCATTGCCTACTATTGCCCCCACAATGTATCATGGCTAGATCATATGGCGCATACTTTGTGCAGGCATCTTCCTTCCAGGCCATTCAGAATATGGTTTCCTGAATGAAAAATATTCAGTAGAAAATTGTTCTCTGCACAGTGTTTTAGTCTCTGGCTCCTTTCTGAGATCATAATAGAGATGCCAGTTGGGATTGTGGTTCTTGTGAATGTAAAGCATTGTGCACTGGAGTATAACTAATTTATTCATATAATAGATTCACTATCGGATGGTACAGTTGGTTTCTACCTGGGACAACTTTGAAACTGCAACTTGAGGCAAAAAATTGTGTGCCCAAATATCAATCACCTGAGCCACCATAATTGTCAGAGGATGGAATTATTCCAGAATTATTCAAAGAGAATGGCAAGCTCCTACCAGAGCTGTATGAAGTCCTACGAGAAACTGGGCATCACACTTGAATATTTCGTGGTCCTTGTACAGGAGTGAGCAGCAGAGAGAGTTGATAAGCATATTTCATGCCCCTTTGTAAGCAAAGCACCTCTGATAGTGATCCATTAAATTAGGCCTAGACTAAGCGTAGTAGATAAACTCATAGTCAACAGTGGTGGACACCAGTGATTAGTTTATGAAACTTACGCTTCCAGTTAATTAATTTAATTGGACTGGTAAAACATTGCTATATATAGATATATTCTATTTTAAATGAGAGATGAGTGGCTGGCTAGATAAAGTTGAAAATTATCGGCTTATTTTTGAGTGATACAGGTAGAAAGTAAATGGAAGAATTAATGTTCTCAAAACATTTTGACAAAAAATACTTATCAGCATTAAAATTAACATTGATTTTATTCTGCTCTTTGTGTCAAGGTATTTTAAGACTCTTATTTTTTATTAGACTATTTATGTATACTCTCAAATCTATTTCCCACCAGGTATGTGAAAATTCACTAAATATGTAGCGGTGCAATAAACAGCTAAACAAACTCTCAGTGTGTGCTTTACTCTAGCATAGACACAAACTGCAGTTGCATATATCTTGAGTGTTGTTAAACTTATTTTGTGCTGCTGCAGAAGTATTTTATGGGGTTTTCTCTGTTTCTATTTACTGATGCTTTTAGCCACTGAAAGTAGAGGAGGTACAGAAAGAGGTCAAAATTGACAGCAAAACTGAATCAGGACTTCTCATGCCAATGAAATAATGAAAAACAGCACTGTTCTTACAGCAACAATAATGAATATAAATACATGAAAGGCTCTGAACAGCTACTGGGAGAAAGAGAATAAGGCATCCATTTCAAGGAAAAAATCTTTTCCTGCCATCACAGATAGCTTTGTGAACTGGATAAATTAGGATGCCCTTTAAACAATTTTCATGCTTCAAGAAATGTCTGTGAGAGACAGGTCTCCCTTATTTTCCTTTAAGGGATCAGACTTAATAGGTTGAATTTTACTTGTATTTTCTACACCTTCATTTCTCATGTCAATCATTCCCAGATAAAATCTGTTATCTCATCTTTGACATAGTTCAATATTTAATATGAATGCTTCCCACCCCACCCTGGATTTATTGTCGCAAGCACACATATCCCTATCTCTCTACAGGTAACATTAGCAGAGTGCAAGTGCCGTCCAAATAATTGTCAACGGATAATAAAGATTTGCCCAACTCTTCTATCTGTTTCAAAACTAAATCCATAAATAAATGGGTAACTCTGCATCAAAGTAATTTACTAGAATAGCTGTGTATATCTGATTTTGTTCCATATAAAGTGCTGGACACCACATCCAAAGAAAGATTAAAGAAGCAAGTTTCTTTGCTTTTATGACTGATAGCATGTACTAAACCCACAAGTTTGAAAGTCATTGGAGAGATGCTGTATCAATTAAATTCCAAGAGATTATAAGATTTTTGTCTGTCACTAGGTGATTCTATGGACTTAATGTATTTTACACCACCATCTGTTTCAAACTCAGTAGAGAAATACCTTGCCTCTAGTTGAAACTATTTGAAAATAATTATATCTTCTTCTGGAATAACAAAATAGCAATCTGTTACAATACTTATGAATCTCATCATTCTATAAGAGAACGATTCTTCTTGTTAACTTATAACTTTTTTATTCATAGGGAGGTTTTAATCTGAATTAAGATTTACAGAAATACCTTAGATTTCAAATTTCAAGAGGTTGAACTGATGGAAAAGGAAGAAAGAGCAGATGAGGAATAAAATTTCCTTGCTAATGTCACAAACAGCAAGTATCATTTAACTTCTCTGTTGTAGATTCTCTCATTTATTATACTTCAGTCTATGAAAATTTGTCTAGCTGCAGGCATTTCTTATTCTGCAAAACAAAGCTTATACAGTTTTGTACAATAATCTGTAATTTGAAAACTCCCTTAGGAATTTTAAAATTATTTTTAAGACCTCAGCTACACAGACTTGCCAGAGGAGTGAGCAATGGTTCTAATTATAAATGTCTGGGAGAATTTCTCACTGGTTCAGTTTTACCTGATCTGTCTTTCAGGGAAAGGTAATATACACATAAGGCATAGCTTTCACAAGATGCACTACATCATTAACACATAGCATTTAGAAGTCCGGTCAATCCAACTTCATTTAAATTTCTAAAAAGCACAAATATTTTGCATATTCAGAGACTGACCTCATACTGCTTTGACATCCTTTGAATCTGATATTTCTGTCATCAATGAGAAGTGCAAATTCAAAGTAATCAACTAAAGCTAGTGGCTTGCCACAAATCTGAAATAAATGTGAAGTGTTATCCAGATCTGTTCCAAGGATAGCAACTGACAATTTAAGTTGAACAGAAAAGAAAGATTAGGTCTCTCGAGATTTATGTATTTTGCATGTTAACTATTATAAAGCAGATGATTTATGCAACTTTAAACTCTTTGCTAAGACATTGACACCAATAGCATACCCAAATCATAGACAATTTCTGTGTCCAAAAAGATAACAGATCTTCCTCAAACTGGTACATTAAAGATGGTACCGAAATTTTTACTCTGTTTGACTGCATCTCTACTATTAATGTTACAAGGACAGAGATGATAAAACACCATGATAGAAAGTACAATTTAAATATTTGTTTGTTTCTAGTYTGTCACATAAATACTGTATAATGAGTTTTTCAGCTCCAAAGTGTAAAGCTGCTCAGCAAAGCTGCTCAGCTGCAGTGTGTGTGTGTGCTGGTTTTGGCTGGGATAGAGTTAATTTTCTTCGTAGTAGCTAGTATGGGGCTGTGTTTTGGATTTGTGCTGAAAACAGTGTTGATAACACAGGGATGTTTTCGTTACTGCTGAGCAGTGCTTACACAGAGTCAAGGCCTTTTCTGCTTCTCACCCCACCAGTGAGTAGGCTGGGGGTGCACAAGAAGTTGGGAGGGGACACAGATGGGACAGCTGACCCCAACTGACCAAAGGGATATTCCATACCATATGATGTCATGCTCAGCATATAAAGCTGGGGGAAGAAGAAAGAAGGGGGGACGTTCAGAGTGATGGTGTTTGTCTTCCCAAGTAACCGTTACGCGTGATGGAGCCCTGCTTTCCTGGCGATGGCTGAACACCTGCCTGCCGATGGGAAGTAGCAAATGAATTCCTTGTTTTGCTTTGCTTGCGTGCGCAGCTTTTGCTTTACCTATTAAACTGTCTTTATCTCAACCCATGAGTTTTCTCACTTTTACCCTTCCGATTCTCTCTCCCATCCCACTGGTGGGGAGTGAGCGAGTGGCTGTGTGGTGCTTAGCTGTCGGCTGGGGTTAAACAACAACAGTGTGTTTTTCTGACTGATGAGCTTTAGGTCAAGTGGAACTCTTTAGAGGAAAAGGAAGATTGCTCCTTTCTTAAGAGCAAGTAAACTTGCTTAGCTGAGAGAAGTTTCTGTGGCTCAGAGGGGCACCTGTGCCCCTGCCTCCAAAACTCTAAATTTATAGGTGATGGAAAGAGTCTTCAAGGAGACCATAGAGTTTATTCCATATAGGAAGCCACTGAAGGTTGTTTGAATAAATAGTCTGGAAGGAAAGGATGTTAAAGAGGAGTGGTAAGATGCATTTTCAGACCTTTATATTCTGTCTCACTTAGAAGTTCTTTGTTTTCACTATTAAAAAAGTCTTCAGCTTAATACTTGGTGGTCTAATAAAATAAGGCTTTGGAGAAGAGGGTGCTTTTGGCATCTCTTGGTGTGTTACTTACACTGGAAGACTGAACCAAGCAGTCCATCGAACAAAAATATAAACAAAGAAACATTAGGAAATCAAAAAGTACTAATTTATGAAGAGAGAGCACAAAAAATGAAGCTGAAGCTACCTACAGAGCCATACCAGCTTTGCTTTACCTAGGGGTTATACCCCTAAAAGTTCACTAACCCAGAAACTTAGTCTGATGAAACAAAATAAATTCTGGCCTTATTCACAAAACTTTTGTTTTGAAATTGCAGTGATTTATTTGTTGATGTTAATATAAGGTTCAAAAGGATGATTATAATAAAAACTCGACCTAATCCTTAATCACAGAGCAATATTGCAAATAACTCAGTATATAATTTGTAGGAAAAATTAATTTGTAAGAAAACAAATGCCTGCTATAATATATCATTCCTGTTTTACGAATATTATGTTTCACCCTATTAAACATACAAATTGCAAGTTATATATGCCTACTTGCTGGTGGAACACAACTGACAGACTATAGAAGGGCATTGTATGAGATTACAGAGGGGAAAAGAACAAAACTGAAGTTTACAGGATGGGAAAACTTCTTTTAAGTAATTAAGCCTAGTTTTCACCAATTTTCTCTGTCTGCTGTGAAACTGAAATACAAACAACATTTACAACTGTGTACTACACATACTGTTCTACTTTGAACTCTCTTCTGTCCTACTAGGATATTGTCAGGTGTTTTTTGGTTTTGGGGATTTTGTTTGTTGGGTTTTTTTTAAAGGACAGCAAAAGAAGGTTAAAAAGAACATAAAAGAGGCA
>JAYKAV010003311.1:116251-134267 GCA_035582835.1 Phoebastria nigripes | reverse complement strand
AAAAAAAAAAAAAAGAAAAAAAAAAAAAGAAAGGTAGTTTGATCACTGGTTAGCTGGAAAGCCTTATTACATTGCTATTATGCTTATACTATAATGGACTTACTATAGATGTTAATTTATGAAAGGCATGCTATCTGAACACTTGAGTATACCTACAAATTGATTCATAGATACTTCATTAAAAAAAAMCAACAACCTAACTTCTATTATTATTTCCAATTTCCTTAAGACTTTTCTGTTCTAAATAACACACTGATCTTTGCCAGTGGATATTAACATATGTTTGATTATTTTCAATTTCTGAGTAAAATATAATCTGCTGCTTAGAGCAGATAAATACAAACATGCAGTTTCCCAGCAAATAACAAAACTGGACAGTGAGGCAAAAGCCATTAGAAGCTTTCAATCCATAACTAGCAATTAAGAACTCTTTTTCTCATTTAAACAGATATTCTCCAGATAGTATGCTAGACATTGTAGTCCTACATTCCTCTTTATCATGGACAGTTTCTAGACAAAACTCCTCCTCTGCCACACACACATTCCTGCTGTATTATACCATATGAAACAATCTGCATTTCAGCCATAATGTTTTAGCAACATATTAAATTGTATAAACATAAAAAAACCCTTTCAAACAATATTGCAGTCAGAATGGTGTATCAGATTCTGTAAAACCATGCATAGTAGTATTATCTGAGAGATCGTAAATCTAAGAACCTGATTCTCTATTTCTGTACTAAATTAAATCACAAGCAAACATTTGTTTCACAACCACATACTAAATGGCTCTGTCTTGCCCCTCTACCTGCAGATACACACACTTCCTAGAACCCATTTCTGTGTTTGTTTCTAACTTTTCTCTACGCTGGCATATTTTTCACTCGAGCTGGCACTAGTCGATCAGTACTTTTCTACTTCAGCTGTTCAAGTGGCATCTAGCAGGGCAGCCACAACAAACACAATTCTGGCAGCTCCTAATGTGTGTCCCTGCCTTTTATTCAGATGCTATTTACACAGTGTTTACATGTAGACCACGTAGCTTTTATAAAGCTCAGAGCAGGGATTTTAAATGGAAAGCTTATTAGGCACAGGAGTGTCTCAAATTAAATCATAATAAGTAGCTACTTAAAATGCTTTGGAAGACAGAATCCACAGTAATATATTTTTATACACAGATAGTGTTTGTCTAAAGAAAAAGAGAAAAATGGAATAGCAAATGCAATCAGTAAGATGTACTGGACACAGGAGTTTTACTGCTATACCATTTGCCTACAGCAGAAAAAACCAAGCCTTTCTTGTCTTAATTTCATCTCGTATAGAAAATCATGAGCACGCAGAACAAATAAAAACATGAATATAATTTCCTTAGCTAAATCTCCAAGAAACATATATGGAAATGCTACAATACATTTCTACTGTTAATTTTTTATTTCTGTCCCAAGAATTCCAGACAAACCAACTTGGACTGCCTTAAAAGCCAGGTAGTTTTCTTTCTGTCCCCCAATTTTTTTTTTTTTTTTTTTTTTTTTTTTTTTTTTTTTTTTTTTNCACTTCTTTTTTTAACATGGGATGTAGGAAAGTTGAGCTTCAAATCCGCTATTTGTCCCAGACATGGGAGTTACTCCAGGTTGGGTGGCTTTCTCCTATAATAACCTGGAATTCTGTCTGGGAATTAAGCTATGAAACCTACCAACAATATTTCCATCAAAACTTGTGTGTTCCTATGAAATGTTCTGATTAAGGTGAATTGAATTTGCACTGTGTTTCCTCACAGTTTGAGTGTGCTGAACCAATCTTTCAACATTTTTCTATTTCCTCTTCAGTCTACTCATCTTCAAGTGTCTGTACCAGTAATATAAGCTCTAAGAAAACATAAACTCTTTATTTTTTATTTACATTGCAGCTGTCTCTCCACTCTGCCTTTCTTGTCCAGTGTTGCAGAGAGTATTCATTTAAAATAGACATAAATACACATCCTGCAAATGTGTGACCCTGCAACACCCCTCTGAATCCAATAAACTTTTTGCATCAATGACATTTTATTCAGAGCAAAATGTAACAGAGTTACCATTTCACTATGCTTTTAGTGCATACAGTTCATACATGCAAGCAAAAGAGAAGATCTTACAGGTTGAATTTGAGAAATTTGGCTTAGGCTGCAAATTAGTTCACTGAGAATTGAAATGGCATATGAGAAGGTTGAATAAAGAAGCTAAAACTTTGATCCTTGAAGATAAATGCAACAATTTTAAAATTTCTGAAAGATCTTTTTTGTTTACAGTTTTAGTTCTACTTTGCTTTAAGCTGTTTTGCATTAGTAATGGATGATATTTTTTTAACATTAATGATTCAAAACAGATAGCAGTTACATTGCAAAAATATTGCCTTAATATTGGGGTTATTAATTGCAGATTAAAATGAGTTTCACCATGCCAGAGACAGCTTTCCTAACTTCTTTACCAAATTATGTTTTTCTGCATATCCTAGTAAGTAAAATAATATCAAATATGCTGGGATGTGCATACGCAATCTTTTAACCTTAAATTACTTGAAACACTTGACTAGTTGAACATTCAAGGGAATGAGGTGAAGTCTATCTTACTGTAATACACATTGCCAGAAGAGGAATAAAAGTATATTTACATTAGGCTCTTTTCTGGAAAGACCTCAGCTTCAAAACTCCAAGTCTTTTACATGTGTAATTCACAGCAATGTCTATGAACAGTAGTTTAGGAAAGCTCTTTTTTATGCTGCTCTGGAGATGGTGGTTCAAAACCCAGTACATAATTAAATACATGGGATGGATGTTACTGAGTGGTTAATGCATGTAAAATTTCCTTTGACAATTCAAATTTAAACTCACTTTAGTTCTTATAAATCTTGCAGGAGTATAATTGACTTAACGTTTTCTCCAGCACAGCTAATACATTACTTTCATTTCTATCTGGATTTTCATATAAATTAGAGTTAGGCCTGCTGAAAGGAATAAGTGATACCTGATAGCCAACAGTGAAACATCTGGGGAAGACTGGGCTTTTTTTTTTTTTTTTTTTCCCCTTAATCTTTCAGCTGTAGCCATATGTGTAAGTAATTGATGATCTAAAAGAATGATCTGTTAATGCCAGGACAATAATTGCTAGTAAAATTAATCTGATCAATTCTGACACTATACAACTAGGATCATGAGCAAATAAATTACGGTGTTATGAACTATATTTTTAGGTCTGTTGTACATTAATTTTCTACATGTCATTTAATTAACAGAAAATGCATTCTTCTGATAGTTGAACAAATAAGGAAGAAGAAAGGCATTGCCTCCAAGTATAACTTCACATTCTCTATTTTGCTGACTTGAATCCATTGTTAGTTCCATTGAAATTGAGTGACTTCAGATTTCCATACCTTTCTGCTGCTCAACTTCAAATATAGTCCTGAATTAAAAAATAATTTTCCTTTTTTTTAAAATTTGAGAATTTGTCTAGCATTTTGACTACTTATGATTAAATTACTCCATATTTGTGCATATTCAAATTGTTGGTGTTACAGTACATATATTTATGAAAATAAATATATAAAGAGGCAAAAAAACAACTACCAGACACTTCTTTTAGAAAGTTAAAAAAATACACACATACTAAAAATAAATAAATAAACAACAACAACAAAAGAACCCCAAACACCAAAAATTTTCAATGGAATCCACAGAAAGTGGAGAAAGGACAAATTTTATGTCAAGTTCCTGTAAACAAAGTCACATATACAACCCTGACATTTCTTTATTTTGTCATTTTTCCTAGGTAATTGTAGCATTTCTTCTTTCTATGCAGTCACTTCTTTCTGGCTTTCAGTGTTTTAGTTGTAATAGAAAAGTATTTTTGGCAGCCTTTCAAAAAAATTTTATGAAGTTGTTTTTTGGGTTTGTTTTTCTGGTTTTTTTTTTTTTTTTTTTNTTTTTTGGCTGATTGGTTGGTTTGGTTTGGTTGGGGGATTTTTGTTGCTTTTTTTAAGAGGGAAAAACATTTGCGGTGAGCATACTGACACGGCCACCTACAGTGGAGTTGTTCCTGGGGTATCAGATTCTTCTCTATAAGTATAAAACAAACATTTTGTCCTTCTCAGGGAAGCTTTGCTGAGTGCCCCCAAAACAAACAGCAACAGGACTAGCAAACATAAAAATACAGGAGACAATGTTCATTTTATAAGGCTTTCAGAGAGAACGTCAATCTCCCTCAATTGATCAGTGTATCTGTACACTGTGGGAATATGCAAGAACAATTCTCCAGTTTCTTTATGTCTTTAAGACCACGTCCATAACATTCTGGATTGTAAATCTAAATAATACTGAAAATCATCCTCTTTCAATTGAATTTAATGGGAGTTTTTAGAAGAAATAACATTAATTAATTGTCCTGATATTTATCAAAAAAGCAACCATTTAACCACAAACCCAAGAAAAAATTGAAACAATCCTATCATTCCACAGGAAAATTTTATCATAGATACAGCAGTAATTCCTTCCTAGGTTCTATATTTAACTGTTTTCAAGGTGTTATCTTCCATATTCTGAAATAAAGGAATCTGCCTGTTCCACCTTGTTTTTCTCAAGTTCATTTTCCACTATATTTATGCTCTAGAATGAACTGAATTGCTCCCAAAGTCTCTTTATAGCAAAGTCAGTCATTCCTGTATTATCAGCTGGACATGCATGCTTTTCAGACCTGCTGATTTTTACTTTACATCGTCTCCTAAATTATTTACAGCTTAGTCTATCTTGTAGTTTTTCTTTTCTCCTTTGATAATAAATCTTTTAGCATTCAGTCACCTTCTTCTACAATCTTATTGGCATCACGGAGACATGGTGGGATGGCTCCTATGATTGGAGTGTTGGAATGGAAGGATACAGGCTCCTTAGGAAGGACAGGCAGGGGAGACGAGGAGGGGGTGTCTCCCTCTATGTCAATGACCAGCTGGAGTGCATGGAGCTCCGCCTGGGGATGGATGAGGAGCCGACCGAGAGCTTACGGGTCAGGATTAAAGGGAGGGCAGGGACAGGTGACATTATGGTGGGGGTCTGGAAGACCGAGCAGATGAGGCCCTCTATAGACAGACAGGAGCAGCCTCACGTTCACAAGCCCTGGTCCTCATGGGGGACTTCAGCCACCCCGATATCTGTTGGAGGGACAACACGGCAGGGCATAAGCAATCCRGGAGGTTCCTGGAATGCGTCGAKGATAACTTCCTTCTCCAAGTGATAGAGGAGCCAACGAGGAGAGGTGCTATGCTGGACCTTGTTCTCACCAACAAGGAGGGGCTGGTGGRGAATGTGAAGCTCAAGGGCAGCCTKGGCTGCWGTGACCATGAAATGGYGGAGTTCAAGATCCTTAGGGCACCGAGGAGGGCGCACAGCAAGCTCACTACCCTGGACTTCAGGAGAGAAGGCTTTGGCCTCTTCAGGGATATGCTTGGTAGAGTGCCATGGGATAAAGCCCTGGAGGGAAGAGGGCCCCAAGAAAGCTGGTTAATATTCAAGGATCACCTCCTCCAAACTCAGGAGCAATGCATCCCAACAAAGAGGAARTYRGGCAAAAATGCCAGGAGGCCTGCATGGATGAACAAGGAGCTCCTGGACAAACTCAAACACAAAAAGGAAGCCTACAGAGGGTGGAAGCAAGGGCAGGCAGCCTGGGAGGAATACAGACAAACTGTCCAAGCAGCCAGGGATCAGGTTAGGAAAGCTAAAGCCCTGATAGAATTAAATCTGGCCAGGGATGTCAAGGGCAACAAGAAAAGCTTCTATAGGTACACCAGGGATAAAAGGAAGATGAGGGAAAATGTGGGCCCTCTCTGGAATGAAACAGGAGACGTGGTTGCCTGGGATATGGAGAAGGCTGAGGTACCCAATGACTTTTTTCCCTCAGTCTTCACCGGCCAGTRCTCAAGCCTTACCACCCAAGCCACAGGAGGCAAAGGCAGGGACTGGGAGAATGAAGAGCTGCCCACTGTAGGAGAAGATCAGGTTTGAGACCATCTAAGGAACCTGAAGGTGCACAAGTCCATGGGACCYGATGAGATSCATCYRYRGGTCCTGAGGGAACKGGCGGATGAAGTTGCTAARCMACTATCCATCATATTTGAGAAGTCGTGGCAGTCCGGTGAAGTTCCCACTGACTGGAAAAGGGGAAACATAACCCCCATTTTTAAAAAGGGAAAAAAAGAAGACCCGGGCAACTACAGGCCAGTCAGTCTCACCTCTGTGCCTGGCAAGATCATGGAACAGATCCTCCTGGAAGCTATGCTAAGGCACATGGAGGACAGGGAGGTGATTCGAGACAGCCAGCATGGCTTCACCAAGGGCAAGTCTTGCCTGACCAACTTAGTGGCCTTCTATGATGGACTGACTACCTCAGTGGACATGGGAAGGGCTACAGATGTTGTCTATCTGGACCTCCGTAAGGCCTTTGACACGGTCCCCCACAACATCCTTCTCTCTAAACTGAAGAGGTATGGATTTGATGGGTGGACTGTTTGGTGGGTGAGGAATTGGTTGGATGGTCRCATCCAGAGGGTAGTGGTCAATGGCTCAATGTCCAGATGGAGACTGGTGACGAGTGGCATCCTGTGGGGGTCCGTATTGGGACCAGTACTGTTTAGTATCTTCATCAATGACAGAGACAGTGGGATCAAGTGCACCCTCAGCAAGTTTGCAGATGACACCAAGCTGAGTGGTGCGGTCGACACGCCTGAGGGACAGGATGCCATCCAGAGGGACCTGGACAAGCTCGAGAAGTGGGCCAGTGTGAACCTCATGAGGTCCAACAAGGCCAAGTGCAAGGTCCTGCACCTGGGTATGGGGAAACCCCAGTATCAATACAGGCTGGGGGATGAAGGGATTGAGAGCAGCCCTGCCGATAAGGACTTGGGGGTACTGGTGGATGAAAAGCTCGACATGAGCCAGCAATGTGCGCTCACAGCCCAGAAGGCCAACCGTATCCTGSGCTGCATCMAAAGAAGCRTGGCCAGCAGGTCAAGGGAGGTGATTCTGCCCCTCTACTCCGTTCTGGTGAGGCCCCACCTGGAGTACTGCCTCCAGCTCTGGAGCCCCCAGCACAAGACAGACATGGACCTGTTGGAGTGGGTCCAGAGGAGGGCCACGAAAATAATCAGGGGGATGGAATGCCTCTCCTATGAAGAAAGGCTGAGAGAGTTGGGGTTGTTCAACCTGGAGAAGAGAAGGCTTTGGGGAGACCTTATTGCAGCCTATCAGTACTTAAAGGGGGCTTATAAGAAAGATGGGGACAAACTTTTTAGCAGGGCCTGTTGCGACAGGGCAAGGGGGAATGGCTTTAAACTAAAAGAGGGTAGATTTAGACTAGATAGAAGGAAGAAATTTTTTACACTGAGGGTGGTGAAACACTGGAACAGCTTGCCCAGAGAGGTGGTAAATGCTCCATCCCTGGAAACATTCAAGGTCAGGTTGGATGGGGCTCTGAGCAACCTGATCTAGTTGAAAATGTCCTTGCCCACAGCAAGGGGGTTGGACTAGATGACCTTTCAAGGTCCCTTCCAATCCAAACTATTCTATGATTCTATAATTCTCAAGACTGAAGCTTCTTTTTCTTGTGAAACTTTACATTCTAATGGTAGAAAATTTAGCCAAGTTGATCAGGTGGACTTTGACTGTGTCACCTTCTCTCACCATTTCTGCCTCCTGTCATACTGTGTAACAGGACAGAACTGGAGGAACACGCTCAACGTTTCACTCACTAGCTGCCAACCTACTCTGCCTTTAATCATTTACCTGATCTGCTGTTCTTCTCTATTAGATAAACTCACCTTTCTCTGAGACATTTAAAGTCCTTTTTAATGATTAATCAATGATCTTACCAATCCATTTTCCATCTTATGAATAGCATATGCAAATAAAGTCTACGTTGAACTGGCACCAATCCCATTCTCCACTTTATCTACTCATAACAACTGCGCTCAGAGACACAAAAGTAAAACTAAATAAGCCAATAGTTTGCACAGCTTGTGTATTGATTACTATAAAGCAGGTTCTGTTTTCACCATAAGCACTAATGTCTCAAGGAGTTGCAAATTCTGCCCTGCTAATGACTTGTTTCTCACTAACAAAAGCCTAAGTTTAGTAAAGAACGCTGCCTTCTCCAGGGACTATTCTTAAGGTTTTCACCTCTTTCCTGCATCCTTTCCTATCTAGAAAATAAAATAAAATAAAACAAAATAAACTAAAATAAAATAAATTAAAATATCAAATATGAGAAGGAGAGGAAAATTCTGTTTTGCAACAACATTTCAGGGAATGTTCTCTGAACTGGAGAGTGAGAAGAGATTTAGAATGCCCCCACTAATACACTAAGGAAGCAAGTTCAACTCTTCTTGCTAGAAACCAGGAGCTACCAGCACTCAGAATTTTTGCCTTTCTTCTGTATCTGCCACTGTTAACTTAGCCTTCTTGATTTTTTTTTWATATATTTTAAAAAATATCTCTCTAAACAAGAAGTAGGAAAGTAGGGTTATTTTTTATTTCTTTGTTTTGGTTTGKTTTTTTGTTTTTAACTCCTGTAACATGGTTTTGTTATATAAGAAAGCAGATTTGCCTCCCCGTGGCTCAGTAATATCTTTCAGCATTAAGAATGCTGAAAAGAAAATGCTTCATACTTAGGAGGCAGAGGGGGAAAACAGGTGTGAGAACTCCAGCCATGTCTCATGGAAGAGCTTTTCCAGCGGTAGGAGAAAGTATTAACTGAGGGAGAAAACAAGCAAAAACCAAAACAGAACAAAAAAAACCAAGCCCAGGGATAGCTACATCTCATGTCTGCACTTTCAAAAACTCAAATGACAACACGAGGAAGCAAGTTTTGCTCTCTTCACTCTGAACAGGGAGTGTGCATAAAAACATCGCAGGCTTGAGCAATACTGTGAATATTATTACATCGTAAAGAACAGGTATATGCCACTATCTGTGCTTCATTAAGATCTCTTCATGCCGGATTCCCAATCTAACTGTCCTATGCAAATGCTGAACTTTTCTGGATATCAGTATCTATTAATTAAGCAAAGGAAAAGGGAAAGCTGCACACATCCTCATAGCACCTCATGCCACCTACATTTCTGAAGCTTATCTCTGATTTTCTGTGTTTTTTCTAGCATAGTAGCCTGAAATAGTAGGAAAAAAAGCAGGGGGTGAAGAAACAACCATGCTGAAGACGTTTCTTTCTTCCCTTTAGGATACTATCAGCAGTAAGGCAATAGAAATTCAGATATACCCAGAAAACATGAATATAAATGATCAAATAGTTGTGAGACTTAAATGGTGCATCTCTAAACTGAAACGTAATGCACAGTTATATGCCCTGAGTTCAAATACTCTGGTGATAAGAGTGTACACACCTTTTGAGAAATTGGCAATGAGACCCTAGTGGAGATGCCACCATGACACTGTGCTAGTTGGACACATCAGACTTATTTGTTATTTCTTCCTTAATCCTGGAGAAGAATCAAGGCATGAATTCAAATGAGCTTTAGATTTACCTTGGGAAATCTACTTCAGTGCCACATTTAATGTTACTTTTCTATCATATTAGTTTTCAAGGAGCAGGACTTAAGTCCATTCCAGATCATGCTACTTATAGTTCTGTTGTCCTGGCACTTGGTTACTTTTGCTCTAACTTTGGGGGATGAGCTATTTTGAAAACTATAATCTGAGACAATATACAAACTAAAAGTGAAACCCCAAACTCCCAGATACTTGAAACAGACAATGGGAGTACGTAGAGTTCAGAGACCATCAATGGGGCCCTAATCCCCTAAATATGTTCACTYACACTCTGTGCCAGAGCTTTGTATGCTGCCTTACTAATCAAGCTTTTTTTTTTTGCCTTTTTTTTTTTATTGATAGCAATAAAAGAATCAAAGGTGCAAAGTGATGGAGTAATCAAAGGTACACWTGATGAACCAACACTCAGCCACTAGAAAACTGCAACCCAGAGCATGAAATGTTAAAATGGAAAGATCACCACCACACATAAGTGCAGGTTATTCTTTTAAATTTTTATCACTATGGAGAATCCCACTTATTCTTCATTCCCTTCAATATATTGAAAATCACCTTGTAATCTGTATTTGCAAAGGCTTTACTGTGAATTTGATATCTCTGCCTTAAGATGACAAATCTTGAGAATAATGCACCGAACTTGATCAACAGCAGTTGTCTCCAAGGAGTTGGCAGTATATGTGATAGGATGTTATGTATCATGCCTTCTTTAAAACAAGCTACTGAACTAGAATCTGTACTGGACAGTGACTTTTGAAACTTATTCTTACTGTGTCTTCCAAAGGAGAGCATTTGGAAATGCTCATGCATAACACAGAAATAAGAATTCAGTAAAGTGGAGGAGGATGGAGAGGCAAAAATAAAGATGCATATTATGGAAAAATATCAGATTGAACAAACATTCTCATGCTATAAGTGCATCACAGTTTACATATTGATTTCTCTTCTGTCTATTCACAAAAAAATGGATTCATCAAAATGCTGGCTGTATACATCATAAGACTAAATACCAGATTATTCTTTTGTCACACTCACTTGTGTTTTATTTTAAATCCTATTTTAGCTTTTATTCACATGACTTTTACTCCTCTTTTTCTAATCTTCGTAGCTAATGGTGTAGTAACATCTGTTAGTAAGATCAGGGCTCTGAGCCAACATTTGTACAAATAAATTTGGAATACATTATCTCATCTTTTTTTTTTTAAATATATTTGGGGGGATGTCTTAATATATTTGAAATGGTGAGTTAAAATATTTGCTTTATTAAAAGAATATATATACTGAAAATATACAAAAATAATATTATACATGCTCGGCTGATTTCTTTCATACATATACCAGGTATATAACCATCCACAGGGGTGGCAGCTAGCAGATCATAACCCATCTGCAGCCTGGATGAATGCCTGCAGACCTCAGCAGTGTGATGTAATGAGGACATGTACAGACAAGTTCTAGGGAGAAAAGCACCCTGAAATAATGAAGAGGACTTAGAATGAATATATAGGCGAATGAGTAACTTAACACTGGCCAAGCCACATCCTGACCCATCAGAGGGAATTAATTTCCTAGTTACATACATATCCTTAAATTAATGGGTTCAGATCTGCATCTGGTTTTGCTTTTTTAAAAATCAATGAAGCTTTTTGATTTCCAGTGTTTGAGAATGTGACTCACAAATGCCTGATTAAACTGACTCTTGCCAGYACACAGTTGTCTCCTGAAGTCAGTGATACTGCTCCATTGTTAAAAGCAGAGCAAGAAGGATAAGTAACAACTTGCATGAAATACAATTCCTCTGCTCTTTGTTCCCAAATTCTGAATTGGCCTTCCAAGAACTCACATCTCCAAGAAATGTTGATGTTCTGTACAAAAACGGTTACTTTTCCATCTTACTGGCTCAGAGAGCATTTCTGGTCCTTTATTGCATCTGTCTTACTTCCAGCTCAAGTTTGTAGGCTCTGCCAAGGTCTGCAGGTTCTGTTTTCAAACATGCAGAGCCTTGTTAGGAGTGGGAGACTAGCACATAGATTACCATCATGCAGCTCTAACATTTCATTATTCTAATCCTCCACTATCCTGGGCTCTGCAAATGGAACAAAAAGAAATGTTGTAGAAGGGACCACATAACACCCTATTACATAACTTATGTATTTCTGCCTCCTTTCTAGCACAAGACAGGGCTGGAATGACATCTCATATTAAACTCCTTCTGGAGGATCCCTTTCATCGTACTCCAGATACTTCACAGATGGTTCACTTTGGTCTGTTCACTTTAAGCGTCTCAATTACTGTTGCTTTTTCCATAATTGAGCATGGCATATTGAAATCAAAAAGAGAAACAAAGATCAGGTTATGCTACCTCTAAAACAGGTTAATAAAATACACCATTACTGTACAAGACACTTGTACAACATATTGCATCTAATAAACAGGATTATTTATTTTCTTTTGGGATTTCATCTAAAAATATTTACTGTACCTGAGTTAAACAGCTGTATATTTCCAAGATTTTGACAGTACCAACCTGCCACAGACTTGAGAAATGGAGTTGTTTTAAACTCTGAGATGAATAATAGATAGGTATACATATCCCATCTAAAGGATTTTTATTTTTTCCTGTTGGTTTAACAAGGGGAGGAAAGCATGAGAAGCTGTATGTCTACTGTGTGTAAAAAATATAAAATAAATGAGTCAACTTTTTTCTTTTTGACACTCAGAGGATCTCTGTGATAATTGGTAGATCAAATCACATTTGATAAACTTCTCTCAAGAGAATAATCTCTTTCCTGCTTACAAAATAGCATATGTTCACTTTGCCCAACACTGCATGCAGAAGATAACATACTGTAATGTGAAATTTGGAATCAATATACTTTATGTGGTTAACAAAAATACTCAGAAAACAAAAAACATTAAGAAAAAATTTTTGGTGGGAGGGTTGGCATTCATGATATCTATCATTCCCTTCCATTTCTATTGGCATGAATTCCAACTCTATTGACTTAAATGGCCTATTTCTAACTTTACACAGATAGAAATAAAATCAGGACATACTTATGTATAGCTGCAACAAAGAGTTATCAGGAACCATTTTTGGCATAATGAGGCTTCTGCTCCATTAGTGTAAACTGACGTATTTCCAGTGAAGGCATTTTTGCTTCACTTGCACCTTTTTCTTTATACCAGATAAAGATCTGGATCAAGACCAAACTGTAAATAGAAATCTAAACTGTAATGATCATTGGCTATACCAATAGTAAGCAAAATGTTTAGTGCTGTGAAGTTGGTGACCCTAAGTGTTCTTCCCCATGACCTGCTAGCTTACAACATTATTGTTTAGAAATGCCACCATGCAGTTTTCGCTCCAGCCATTTAACTTCCCTCTTCATGCTCTTTAACAATGAGAGTTTAACGGTAAATGGTAATAGTAAATCCTCATCATATGGAAAGCAACCAAGTAAACACACATCTCTTTTGGCTAAAGGAAGTATTCTATGTCCAGTCAACTGTCTGCTCTTTCAATAGTAAAGTAAAACAATTTGAACCAATAAAGGGTGATGGATAATCAAAATTTTGTTAAAGGCAGAAAAGACGACACTTATGGATGTTTCTAAGTTAATAAAATAAAGGGCTTAAATTATACTACAAGCTCATAATACCAAATAGTATATAAACTGAACAGGGATAAGTATGTCAACAATCTAAAAACAAAACCTTGCTGTCATAATATTATAACTTATGTACACGCAGACATAAGTCATGACATATTTTACAACATTATCAGCTGAATGGTTGATTTGCTAGTAATTATGGCAGCAAAATTTTGCTGTTTGAAAATCTGAAGGCTTTCACGACAATTTGATGACCTAAGTGAAACAAACCTTCTGTCTTCAAATGTGTCTACATTCTGTGTTACAGAAAAAAGTTGGCCTCAACACTTCTGAATTCACTGGAAGCTGAACAGCAGCACTAATACAATGCTGAGCCTGGCCTAAGAAGCCATACTGAGGAGCGAGGTATGTTAGCTTGGAGTTGGCTCCACACTGATGCAAATACTGAGAGACTGCATCAGAGCAGAACCACACTCTGCCCACTCTGAGCAAACTCAAGATTTCCCACCACCTGCCACCCAGCCAAACTTCTGCCAACTATACTGCAAGTATCATCTTGAATTGACATTTACTGACTTCTCTGTTTCACCAGGTAGAAGAATTCCTATAGATCCTGATTTTAAAGGCTTTCTCACCAACAACCCTTCAAATTCTACAGTCTGTATCCTTTTAGCATCTATCCTACAAACAGAAAGAATTACAATTAATATTAGTCTGAAATCTTTCAGTATTTTTAAAAGAAACTAAACAGCCTTGTGGTGACAACATGATTCTGAGTTTTGGAGAAAGCAGCATAAAAGTAAACTTTCTTTTGCAGAACTTCTGTTCCAAAACATGAAAAACATTGCCTTTTGGTCACAGTTTCGGCTCTGTTTAACTGCAGTATCAAGCAGCTGATCTTTGTATAATGAAGAACATTTCCTGCAACTAACTTTAACCATAAAGACATAAAGATAAATATCCTTTTCCTAACTACTCTGCTGTAGAGCTTTTGTTATTTTTTTTCTGCATATAATATATGCAGAAAACGTATTTATTTTTCTGCAGTTTGTGCTCTGCAGCTCTTCTCTATTGTGCAGCTTGCCAAAATTTTCACCATTGGAAGCATCCTCTATTACTGCTAATCAATTGATATACAACAGAATGATTTGGCAAAACATGGGTAGATTCTAGAAAAAATAAAGCCATATAGAATCAGTAAGATATTTTTTACAGTAATTTTTTTTTTCCCCCAAGTATAAAAAAGTGTAAGATGGGAATGGGAGGGGAGGGTGGTACACAAAATAAGTAAGAAAGAAGGTAGAGTTGAAAAAAAAAAAGGTGTGATTTTCTTGAGCTCAATGTCCTGGATTATTAATATTTCTGAAACTAGCAAGAAAGGTTTTATCCTCCCTCCCCAACACAGTCATTTTCACTTTGTCTCTGGACAGTTTTACATCAGTTGTGTTTGGCAACACTTAGATAAAAAGTACTTTAATGCTTTGTACAAAGAAAACCTTTGTTTATCTTGGATTTTGACAAAATGCATTTTTTAATCAATCAATACATATGCTGTAACCTCAAAATTGTGCAAAGAACATCTGTTCTTCCTCTTGTCCTAAGAGAGAAATTATATAGCCGGATACTTATCAGAAATTATCTGATTTAATTTCTAGAACCTTTAATGTGAAGCTTACTWGACTTTCCTAAGTCATCTAGTTCTAGCTTAACTTTATCTAGCATTGGAGCATTTTTTCTAATATAAAAAGCAAATGTCTCATGCTTCAAATCACAACTGTTTTTTTCTGTCATGTTTTTGCATGGTTGAAGGCTATCATCTTGTCTTTTAGTGATCTCTCTCTTCTCTAGACTAGAACAAACCCGTTTATTTTCACTTTCTGCTCTTGTATCATATTTCTTAGTATTCTGAGCTTGCTGTTCTTCCCCAAATTCTCTCCACTTACCTGACATCTTTCTTAAAAAGCGATACACAAATGATGAGAGATTACTTGATCCTCACTGGTACAAGTAGAGTGGAGAGATTACATCATACATCTTATAGCCAATCTTCTTGCATACACCTTTATGAAATTGTTTGTTGGGTTTTCTTTTCCTTTTTTTGTTCCTCAGATCATTTTGGTTTCTACTCCTCTCTTCTAAAATATTCCAAGTCTCTCCCAGAATGGTACCATCTGATATTTAATAAAAGTACACCCTTCTTCCATCCCACTTTTTAATGAAAATGTTTAGCAAGTCCAGACTTGAGAAAAATCTCTCTAGAATATGACACTAAAACTTCACCAACTGTTCTGAAAATAGTTTTACAACCAGGTATAACCTGCTTCATACCAGCTTCATTGGTCATAATTCCCTAGCTTTCTTAGGAGAATATCACACAACAGTCAAAAGCCTTGAAGAAGTAAAAATATATCACACCTATCATGCTCATCCATACACTTTTACATTTCTCTAGTCATTTGGTGGACCTTTCAGCAATGCTAAAGGCAGTGGGACTCTGAATAATTTAGTTATCTAACCAAAAATCAAACTGGAGGGCAGGAAGAACTGAAAGGGACAAAATAGATCCTTTAATCCTTCTGGAAGTCTATATGCTCCTGATACCATCTGAGCTGCTGATTGCACAGATGTGATTTATCTTGGATGATGAATATCTAGTCCTGGTTTCCACATTCCAGTTTACAACTAAAGAAAGAAGGTAGAAAAGAGTAATTGCAGAGGCAAACAACTGCCATTACCCTCATGAGTTAGAGCTACCCTCTACCTTCTGCAACAATTCTTTGAATATAGAAGTAAAATCATTTTCACTGCTTTAATGTTTCTCAAAGGTCAGCTACTTCAGGAAATGGAGGTTTGAAACTGATAAAAATATCTGGCTTTATTCAGGTTAAAAGATCACATGCCACAGCGAGAGGCCACTTGGGATTGGATCCCCCAAAACCTAGCAATAATAATAATATAACAATATATTTGTATAATAACTGTCAAAAATCCAACATGTTAATTTAGAGGTTGGTTGTAAAGTCCTTCACAGATTCAGCACAATTTAAATACAGTTCAATTGCACCAATAAAGTAATTTGCTCTCTAAAATTTAGTGAACAGCTTTTTGCTTCTATCTTAATGCTTCCCTACTCTGTTGTGATACTGTTTCCAAAAAAAAACTGCTGTCCCTGCTGTTTGGGGAAATGTATCTATAATGTCTTGATCCAAGCATTTCATATTCAACAGATGGTAATCTTGGCTGTACATTCATTCAGATTTCTCTGAGCCCTAGTGCTTAATACCTCTTTCTCTGCCAATCACTTCCTAACTAGCAAATGAATCCTGATCAGACATGTACGCTTCCTTGTGTTCTCTCTCACCTTTAGTGAACACTGACACCTTCAGACATTGTTCTGAGATGTGTAATTTTGATCTGCCAGGTGAAAGAGRAAGTCTGTTACTCTGTCCTTTAATCCTGCACACGGGTAGGGAAGAATAGAGGTCTAAGTTTCTACAGAATTAATATTTATTTCTTCATCAGAAAATGTTCAATATATCTGTACTTCTACAGGCTGAGAAGCCGACCCCTCAACCAGCTGACCTTTTAAACCCAAAGACCAAATCACATTTGTACAGGTGATTTTTTTCCTTCATTTTCCAAATCTGAGGAACACAGAGCTACGGGCTTCCTGTAACAGTATTTCAAATTTTTGTTTGTTTGTTTGTTTGTTGTTTTTGTTTGTTTGGGGGATTTTTTTAACTTTTTTACTTCTCATTCAACAGACTACTACATAGATGGAGAAAGAAAAGATATATGTTTTTAAACAACACARAGAGTACTGCTCTGAACTGGATTATCCAGAGAGATTTCTTGAGCTGCAAGCTCTATTCCTATGTGACAAAGTTTGTCATTTGTTGTTTGCATTGATGCTTGCCTTTTCTTTTAGATCCTTGAGTGAAGTTATTTTTAAATAAAGTGTGAATGACACCAACAGTCATAGTCCTCTTCCTTTTTTGTGTATACAGGAAGTGGTGAGGCAAAGTATTACCTGTTCATGTTGATGACCACATCAAGGTGGTCTTTCTTTTTGTTGTTGTTCTGGGGTTTGTTTGTTTGTTTGTTTGTTTTTGTTGGTTTGTGGGTTGCTTTTTTGTTTGTTTTGTTTTGTTTTGTTTTTGGKTTTTTTTTTTAATTTGTGCAAGTAGTAGACTCAATCTAGAAAGCTGAAAGATAGCAAAGATAAAAACATATGTCTAGCCTGTATGTAAGAAAAAAACCTGTTTGGTTAACATTTCCAAAACCATATATATGATTAATGGCAACACATGCACATGTTTGTAGTTCATCAGTAAGGCAAGGGCACCCCAAAATATCCACAAGGAAACATCTGTTTACAGAAATAAATGGTTCCTGAATTGACTTAATATAAGTATATGCAAGAGATATAATTTGAGAAGATACTTAATCCAGGCGTGGTTTCCTGACACCATAAACCATTTTGCCAAATTGTTTGTATTTTGGTGTGAAATATGAAAAATAATTTACTATTGGCTTTGACGATGTATATATTTTAATAACTGTAATTATAGAATTGTTAGCCATATTACTGATAAAAGAGTTGTTTAATAAATAATAATAATAATGATACCTCCCTGGATAGAATCATAGAATAGAATCATAGAATCATTAAGGTTGGAAAAGACCTCTAAGATCATCAAGTCCAACCGTCAACCCAACACCACCATGCCCACTAAACCATGTCCCTAAGCGCCTCATCTACACGTCTTTTAAATACTTCCAGGGATGGTGACTCCACCACTTCCCTGGGCAGCTTGTTCCAATG